>PVKM010023830.1:0-20911 GCA_004027735.1 Carollia perspicillata
CCCACTCGGGAACCAGCATCAGAAGGGCCCAATTTGCTTGTGGGAAGTGGCAGAGGGGACTGAAATCCCAGAGAGCACAGAACAAGCGCCATTGTTCCCTCTCTGACCCCACCCCCACATATAGCCTCACAACCCAGAGATGTGGGTTGCCCCGCCCTGGTGAACACCTAAGGCTCTGCCCCTCATACCTAACAGGTGGGACCTGACCAAAAAATTATGGCTCAAACAGAAGAACAAATCAAAGCCCCAGAGCCCATACTTTTAAGTGACCAAGAGATAGCCAACCTATCAGATACACAGTTCAAAACACTGGTAATCAGGATGCTCACAGAACTAGTTGATTTTGGTCAACAATTAGATGGAAAAATGAGGGCTGCACTAAGTGAAATGAAGGAAAACGCACAGAGAACCAACAGTCATGGGAAGGAAACTGGGACTCAAATCAATGGAGTGGACCAGAAGGAAGAAAGAAACAACCAAACAGAAAAGAATGAAGAAACAAGAATTCAAAATAATGAGGAGAGGCTTAGGAACCTCCAGGACATCTTTAAATGTTCCAACATCCGAATTATAGGAGTACCAGAAGGGGAAGAGGAAGAGCAACAAGTGGAAAAGTTATCTGAACAAATAATGAAGGAGAACTTCCCCAATCTGGCAAAGGAAAGAGACTTCCAGGAAGTCCAGGAAGCTCAGAGAGTCCCAAAGAAGGTGGACTCAAGGAGGAACACACCAAGGCACATCATCATTACGTTAGCCAAGATTAAAATGAAGGAGAGAATTCTAGAAGCAGCAAGAGATAAGGGGACAGTCACCTACAAAGGAGTTCCCATCAGACTGTCAGCCGATTTCTCAAAAGAGACCTTATAGGCAAGAAGGGGCTGGAAAGAAGTATTCCAAGTCATGAAAGGCAAGGACCTACATCCAAGATTGCTCTATCCAGCAAAGCTTTCATTTAGAATGGAAGGGCAAATAAAATGCTTCTCAGATAAGGTCAAGTTCAAGGAGTTCATCATCACTAAGCCCTTATATAAAATGTTAAAGGGACTTATCTAAGAAAAAGAAGATCAGAAATATGAACAGTGAAAAGAACAGCAAACTCACAGTTATTAACAACCACACCTAAAACAAAAGCAAACTAAGTGGACAGCTAGATCAGGAGTGGAGCCACAGAAATGGAGGTCACATGGAAGGTTAGCAACAGGGGAGTGGGAGGAGAGGGTGGGGAGAAGGTACAGAGAATAAGTAGCATAGAAGATGGGGAGAAAATAGACAGGGAGAGGGCAAGAGTAGTGTGGGAAATGTAGAAGCTAAAGAACTTATGACACATGGACATGAACTAAAGGGGGGAATGTGGGTGGGAGGATGTGTGCAGGGTGGAGGGGAATGAAGGGGGGGAATGGGTCAACTATAATAGCATAATCAATAAAATATATTATTTTAAAAAATAATAAATAAAATATTTTTAAAAATAAAATAAAACAAATTGCTCATTTTGTGTATACTGCAAAATCAGTGTTTTGGTGCTGTCTGGGAATCTAAATATTGTAAGCTTAAGTTTCCTCTCTCCCCGAGTAGATCAGAGCTTCTAATAGGCAGGCACTGTGCCTTAACCCCAGCAGCACCTTGATCCAAACTTGACCCTTCGCTCGCTCTCACATAATTGTGACTGCCTTAGGGTACAAAGGTGCCTCTTGGTGATCCCAGTCCGTGGACGGGGGAGAGTGCCTCGCATCCCTTTCTCCAGCAGTCTTCCACGAGGACCGTACCACAACTCGGGGCAGTGTTTGGTGCTCGGAGGAAATGATACCCTTTCCTTTTTCGTTGCTGCTGTTATTGTTGGATTCATTTATATCTTATACTTACTGCCCATTCCCACCGGGGTGTAGCTTTTTCTGTTCGATTCTATGGAATGCTAGTGGCCTGTTTTCCGATGTCTGGTGTGGCACAGGAGTGTGCTGACGCACAGAGTGGAGGATGGAACGGGGCAGGCGGGAGACTCGCGCTGGTTGCTTCCTCATCCGTGTCAGAAAGCAATGTCAGAAGTCACCTGGTAGACAGTCTACAAAATATATAAAAGTCTTTAGAGTGTTTCCCAGTGGAAATTTTCTTTATGATGTATGATCATAATTAATTTATAACCGTGCCCATCAGGTTGGCTCTGAAATAGGTGGTAGGTGAATAAGTATCCTGACTTCAGCTTCTAGGGGAATCAGGTAAATGGTTAAAGTGAAAACACTTCAGGGCTCTGGTCCCTGTTTCGGTTGGCACTATAGATTTGGAAATGGGAATTTTTCTCATAAAAAGATTTTTGGCTTCTGTTACATGCTCTCCTCCACTGCACCAGTCCCCATTCCCTCTCCGCATTCCCACCCCTTAGGAACGAAGTGTGGTGGTCAACCAGCTGACTCTGTACTGGGCACAGACACAGTTGGGAGATAAGGTTCCCACCTCAGCAGGAGGAGTGGCCCTGGAGGGAGCAGCAGTATCACAAATGGGACCCCTGCTCTCAAGGAGCTTATAATAACATACGTGAAACAGAGAAGAAGGTTCTTCCACTGTGCAGCAAGCAGCTTTCACCTTTCATACCAACATCAACTTGTTAGAAAAACAATTCTGAAATTGCACCCAAGATTAGTGAAAGATCGCCATCGTCAATGGGCATTACTGCCACGGGCCCAGGATGGGAGACAGTCGACATGTTCTATGAGTATTCGATAACCTTACAGTGTATATTTAAGTGTTAAAAAATAAAGTGTCCGTGTGTCACAGATGACAGACGTTGAGAGGGAGGCGGAGGATTGTTGTGAGTAGGCACTGCCCAGCCGCACCCCGGGCCGAGTGGAGAAGTGGCAGGAGAACATTAGGGCAGAGGGAGGCAGCCAGGCAAAGGCGCAGAGTCAGGAATCAGACGGAGCAGGGGGCGGCGAGGGGAGTCTGAAGGGGCACTGTGAGGAGAGGTGGGAGATTAAATGGAAGGGTTAGGCAAGAAGAGGTTGTGAGGAGTGGGGGTGGAGACCCCGGAGTTCCTCCCCGCTGCTGAGCTGCTGACCGTCACAAAGGCCTGGCCTAGGCGTGAAGTTCTTTGAGGGCAGAACAGCTGCATCTGGATATAATAAACTTTCAACAACAAAAGCTCTTGAGTAAAATGTCAATTTTCTCCTGTTCCTGCTAATTGATGCTGCATGTGGTTTTTGTCTTTTTCTTCCTGACTGTTATATAAATACATTTTAAAAGCACAGCTGGATCCCTGTAGCTTTAGACAGCCACCTACAAAGATGCAAAATGTCAAGAGAGGTGTGGACACCCCCTCCCGTTTTTCAGGCCACACAGCCGTGCAGGGAACAACCGATCCAGCCCTGCTGGATTCTCACTAGGGATGACTCATTGTGACTGAAGCAAAGGCAGGTGTATTTGAATGGGGAATGGGAGAAGATTGCAGCCATCATCACCTCCGTGACCTGGGGCAGGCCTGGAGCTGCTCCAGTCCTCTCTTCTCCCAAGACTTTTTATACCTTTCTTAGTCTGGGAATTTTGAGAAAAAAACTGCCTTAACGGAGAAAGAAAGCATTGTAGTATTTCTTTATAGTTTCCCTTTGTTTTGGCATCTGTCTTGAAGGCACATTTAAGCTAATGATTCCTAAATATCTGCTGACATCATAACCTTTTTGTGTTTTAGGAGGTGGTAGGGTAGAGTGGTCAAAAGCATGAGGTTTGGAGCCAGGCTGCTTGGTTTTGAATTCTGGCTGCCCACTCTCTTGCCATATGACCTTGAACAAGGCCCTTAACTTGTCTGTACTTTGCTTTTTGAAAATGAGGCTCGTAGCCCTGGCTGGTGTAGCTCAGTGGATTGACCATGGGCGTTCGAACCAAACAGCCGCGGTTCGATTCCTAGTCCGGGCACATGCCTGGGTTGCAGGCCAGTTCCCAGCAGCGGACGCACAAGAGGCAACCATACATTGATGTTTCTCTCCCTCTCTCCTTTCCTTCCCCTCTAAAGATAAATAAATAAAATCTTTTTAAAAATTTTAGAAAAAGAAAATGAGGCTAGTAATAGTACCTATTTTATAAGGTTATTATGAAGATTAAGTGAAGTTCACTAAAATGATGAGTAAAATGCTGACATAGTGCCTGGTGTATCATAGAGATTCAGAAAACGATTACTAGCACTATTTAGGGTTAGGGTTTTCATGTGTGGAAAGGGAGACGGGTCTAATATGGTATAGTGGGACCAGTGCCTGCACTGAAGTGGTGGATTCTGGGCTCAGCTGTGCCACTATTGTGTGACAGACTTTCTAGGCCTTAATTTTTTCATCTCGTAGAGGGTTCAGTAATACTTTATCTCCCTCACGGGGGGCTTGGGGTTATATGTGATCATAAAGTGCCTTGAAAAGCATAAAGCAGCATGCAGATGCCACATTTCATTGCTGCTACTGCTGTAGGAGTGGTGGGGTGGTTACTGACAGCACTGATAAAAAACAAGTCTAATCTTAAATGCAAAAAAGCACCAGGTCCCAGTTCCTTGTGGCAGTCAGGCACATTTATTTGCTTTATCTTCCTTGAAACAGAATAACAGTTCAGGTTTTCTTCCTCCTAGAAACCTCGGAGAGCTGATAGATCGGTTTGTGGCCGATTTCAAAGGCCAGGGCCCCCCTAAGCCCAACACCGATGAAGGGGGTGCCGTGCTCCCCAGCTGTGCTGACCTCTTTGTCTACTACAAGAAGTGCATGGTGCAGTGCTCTCAGCTCAGTACCGGGGAGCCGATGATCGCCCTGACCACCATTTTCCAGAAGTACCTCCGAGAATACGCCTGGAAGATCCTCTCCGGCAACCTGCCCAAGTGAGTGCTGTTCCTCCTGGTGGAGTGAAGCGAGACTTTGAACACACCTAAATATGGTCATCTTTAAGGAAATCCACTCTGAAGTTGTTTACTGGACTGCTAAGAGTATCAGGGAGGAAAACACCCTAATTGAGTTCCCGAAGGTCTTAGATTGTTTACTCTCCAAATGCGATTCCACAGCTGACGGTTGGAGGAAATGCCCACACTGACTGCCAACGGAGGTCAGGTCAGCTCTCTCCGTAGTGGGCACAAGGGCGTTGGCCCGTTACACAGGGCGGGGCAGAAGGAGGCTTCCAGTTTGTGTGGAGAATGCTGCAGTAATCAATGAATAATAGTAAAAGAGTGAACTCTGCGTTTCATTTATTCAAACTGTCTACCTACCTTTTCCCCACCCTATGTACGTATTTAATGTACATGGATTCAAAGATGGGCACATGGCCAACAAGGTAGGGTGGCTGTGGAAATAACTTTGAACCAGCATGGGCAATTTCATTAAGGCCTCGTCCAATGAGAGCGTGTCCTGGGATGATAAGTAGATGAGAGGCATGAGCCTGCTTTCCCTTGGTCTGATTACGTTCCAAAGTCTGTCCTATGGCATGTGTATCTTGCTGTGCTGGACAGAGTCTGACGTTTAAGGATGCAGTGAGATTTAGGGGTAGGGATTGCATAGCACAGCTCCTAATTAGAGTGACATGGCTGTATTCACTGGGGCAATAGAATGTTATCATACTACTTGTTTCTTGAAATAAATGAGTCATTCAACTAGAAGTTTAGATGTTTTGGTTATACTATAGCAATTTCTGTTGTCATCAACTATGATCTAAGGTAATACTTCAGAATTTAATAATTATAAATCATCCTCATGGTTATATTCAACAGTAACAGAATTAGTTTGTCATCGTCACTAAAATGTGTCATACATGGGACTTTTACATTATTTGGAGGAAAGACAATAATATCCCTGTGCTCTACAAGAGATTTGAAGTAGCAGATATGTCTTATCAATGAGAATTTCTTTAACCATGATAAAAAATTATTCTAAAAAATTTTAATAACTTTTGTCCTGATTATCAAAATAAAAGAAGTAGAAGGCACAGAAAAACACAAAGATTAAAAGCAAAAATCATCTATAACATCACCACCTAGACAAAACAAATTTAACTTTTTGGTATATATTTTTTGCGCGTGCGCACACATATGTGTGTGTCTGTGTGTGTGTAATGTATATGATTGTGTCTTTGTTTGTTTAGCAGAGTCGGTACTATACTGTTATAGTTTTATACCTTGCTGCTTTCACTTAACATCCCACTGGGAGCATTTTCCCATGTGTGTTAGCCAGTGTCTCAGCGGGAAATAAGTGGTGTACTCAGCTGGGATGTTGTTAGAAGTAAAGCAGCTGTGTATTCACAGAAACGGGGGCAAGGTATTGTAAAAGGGACCAGCAGAGGATTACGAAGCATCCAAACACTAGTGGGTAGTTGTTACTGCTCTGAAACTTACTTGTGAGCTGGGGCTGTGGACAAAGGTCTGCCCCATAGAGACTGTAGTCCTAGAGGGCCCATCACCGCCGGCACCACCCTGAAGCCCAGGGAGCTGGAGAACGAGCTGTTACTCAGACTTCTCTCTCCTCTGCCTGTCTGACTTCCTGCTGCATCTCCCATTGGCTGAGCCCAACAGGAGGCCTGAAGGCCAAGGAGCCTGGTTGATAAGTCTGTGGATGTCAGTCTCCTGAGCCATAGAGAAGGGAAGAAAAGAGCAGAGAATGGATCTGGGAGGCCAGCCGAGAATGGTCGGCACTTGCAACTGTAAATATATTCATCAAAACACTTTTAATGATGCCATGGCCATCAAACATATAGAAGAACCCTGGTTAACTTCTGAGATTCTGATGGATCATTCTCTTAATTGATTGTTTAGGCTGGGTTCACTATTTGGTTATTTTAAATAATACTCAGAAAAGCATCCTTGAACAGAAGTGGAACCACTGGGTCAAATCATCAGGACATTTTTTTAAGCTCCTGAAATATACCTCCAGAAAGTTTGTACGGTGTGACGCTCCTACCCACAGCAGACAGGGGTGCCAGTTCCTCACACTCTTGCAAGTGCTGGGAATTAAAATGTTTCAAATCTTTGATTATCAGGGAGACTGGGCAGAAGATTTTTAATTTTTTAATTGATTTTGAGAGAGACATCGATCTGTCGTTCCACTAATTTATGCATTCATTGGTTGTATGTGCCCTGACCAGGAATCGAACCCACAACCTTGGCATATCAGGACAACGCTACAACTAATTGAGCCACCCAAACTAACTGAGCTGGGCAGGTTTTTTTAAAGGAGAAATTTCTCTTATTTTTAAAACAAATGCCATTGAATTTTATTTCTTTTAAAAAATTAGACTGGCAGTTAAAATAGCAGGAAGTCTACAACTGCGTTTTGACATTTCGTGAACACATGATTAGATCAGCAGGAAGGGACGAGATGCCTTTTGGTCTCTTGAGGCAATCAGGAGTTTGGGTAGGGACCGCGTCTTGACATTTGCTTTTGGACCCCTCCACCGGCCCAACGTACAGATGTCTGTGCAGAGTTTGCTTAACTGAGAGAAACAGTTCAGGATAAGCTGTAGCTCTTGGGCCCAAGAGCTACAGATTGTCCTGAGTGAGCTTTACAGATCAGGAAATTCCAAACCAAGCAGAGTCTGTTCAGCAGCCTTCTCTGTGCCTATCAGAGTCACCACAGGAGTGTGACTGATCACTGGCCCACTGATGGAATCATCTCTTCCTATTTCTGGGGGTCAAGGTGAGGTCAGTAGGAAAGGACTCATTGTGTATGGATTTATTTGGGCCACGTCCAGCCTTTACTTCCCCCTTTTCTTTGCCTTAAGATGTGCAGTTTCCAGTTCAGGAACCAAGTAAGAAGTCCCAGCCTGACTACTGCCTGTTCATTTTCCTCAGAACCACAAGCAGCAGTGGAGGACTGACCATCAGTAGCCTCCTCAAGGAAAAGGAGGGCTCAGAAGTAGCCAAGTTCACTTTAGAGGAACTCTGCCTCATCTGCAGCATCCTGAGCACAGCAGAGTACTGTCTGGCCACTACCCAGCAGGTGAGCCACCCCGGCTGCCCACTCTCCACTTCCTTTTGCTGAACTATTTAGGCCACTTAGATCAGTTGCTAGGAGTATGGGCCCTAATAAGGCCACATGAAACCTCGGTAGACCAGTTGGCCTTCCACAGAGGAAAAACTAACTGTCCAGCCAGAAGACAGCTATCTTACAGAAGGGCCTTGTTAAAGGAGCCTAGGCCAGAAAGTATGACTGATCTCTTCCCCAGAGTTATGTAAGTTACATAAAGGGCATGCCCCCTGAAAAGTAGGTCAGTAGCCCTGTCTCTTGTATGAGACAAGCAGGAACAAACTTAAGGGTACTAGGACCCAGCCTTCGGCGGTGGTGAGTCACAGCCAGTTACTCCATTCTCAGGAGTATTACTAGGCTAAGCAGAATCCTCTGGGCTTTTATGTGTCTCCTGGAATTTACATAGCAGTCTCAGTCTGCGTAAACAAATAACCATTGTTTGGATGTTGACGTTCAGGAACTGTGAAGCAGGAAAGGGTGATGCCTCTACCAGAGTTCCCCAGGAAAACAAGGAAGAACCAGAATAATTTTCCATTCAGCCTTAGATGTGGGATTAGAAGTTCCTTTTCACTTTTGATCTGGAATTCACCTAAGGCCAAGGCAAAAAAAAGTAATTGGGGAAGGTTCTGTCCTTCCCATCTCTGGGGGTTTATTGTTTGCATGTGTGTAGATCAGCGGAAGGTAGTCATAAATTATGGTGCAGACAGGACAGCTTGGAGCACCTGTGAGCTAAAGCAAGCACACAGGAACCCAAATAAGAAGTGGTGCCCCCAAATCTTCACAGTTGGGGCTAAGCTGCCAGAGGCAGAGGCCGTACCATGCTCTGCTTGGGGACATGGTTATACTGAGTCACACAGGGTAGGATCTGCGAAGGTTTGGCCTTGGAGCCAGAGACAGTGATCCATTTAGTCCCCAAAACTCCCAGGACAGGATGAGGATTGATCTGTGAGGACCTCCAAGCGGGGTCACAGAGTTTTTGATGAAGAAACACCATTTAACTATTTTGTGTGGGCTCAGAATGAGAAAGAATACACACATGTAAATAATAGTATTTTAAAAGTAGAATAACCATGGTACAAAAAAAAAAGCTATAAAAATACTGACTCTTAGTCACATCCCCCTTAAATAATCAGGTAATTTGGAGGGGTTTTCCCCTCAGTTGTTTCTCATCAGCACAGTTCTGTGTGCTATGATCTTGACTGAATTTTCATATCCCTTTGATTCATTAACATTGTAGCATTAGCATTTCTCCTGTGGCTATAATGTCTTCATTATGACCATTGTTATGACTACGTAATATTCCATTAAGGTGCATACTATAAATTATTTAACAGTATCTCTGATCATTTTCACACTGCTTCAAGTTTTTACTTTTATAAGTAATCCTACAAAGAACACCTAATGTTTTACATTACTTTTCTAGAAGAGATTCTCAGAAGTTCTACAAGTATTAGTACATCAGAGACCAGTTTAATGACTCATGATAGATGTAGCCAGTTTTTTGTTATTTAACGAAAATTGTTTTTACTGACTGTAAAAGTAAATACATTCTTAGCCCCTATACTGTGATCTGTAAATACCATTTTCTACTAAAAGGAACCATAGATTCTTGCAGAAATGACTAATTCCAGGTTTGGGTAGGAAATGGACAAGATGAGCCTAGAACATCAAGTAATACAAAATGCAAGAAAATACCAAAGACTGGGAGAACCATGTCAAAAGGACTCCCTCAGGAGCTGCAGCGTGTTTAATGTACAAAGAGACATGTCTGGGTTGTCTGGGTCCTAACCCCCACTACCTGTAAACGTGACCCTATTTGGAAATAGGATTTGTTTTTCTTCCTGTACTTCCTTAAGTACAGGAAGATGTACTTGAGTAAGGATCTAAAGATGAGATCATCTAGCATTTAGGGGAGCCCAGAATCCAATGACTGGCTCATTAGCGAGGAGGAGGGTTTAATACTCAGAGACACAGGGAAGAAGGACATGGGGTGATGGAGGCGGAGACTGGAGTGACGCACCTGCAAGCTCAGGAAAACCGAGGATTGCCAGCAACTACAGTGAGACGGAACAGAGGCGTGAGCAGTTTCTTCCTCAGGACCCCCAGAAGGAACCATGCGTGCCCAACACCTCGGTTCTGGACTTCTGGCCTCCGGAACTGTGAGAGAGCTGCTGCTGTAGGGCCCTGTGGATGCAGTGATTTGCTGTGGCGGCCCTAGGAGACGCGTGCCGGAGCCGACCTGAACAAGCCCTAATGGTCAGGGATGGGACAGATAAGCATCAGTGAGAGTGTGAACCACAGTGGATTGAAACGTCAATATCATTCAATCCATTTGATTATAAAGATTTTTAAAAAAATTCATATATCACCTTGGAAGATACTAAGGACCCATGGGTATGAATTTATACTGGCAAATGAAGGGGAAGTTCTTACCCTGCCTTTCCTATCTGACTTGTACCTCAGGAGAACCAAATAATTGACAATGGGAAGTATGTCTTTAGGACAGAATTTTAGTTAATAAATGAAGAAGAAAAAAGTAGCATATCATTCTTTGGTAGCTCCTAGTAGAATAACAGATCTGGGCATTGACCATCAATGGCTGCTGATACTACGAAGAGAGAGACAGCCAAACATCACCGTGTACCCACTGATGGAAGTGCGCGACACCGTGGTGAAGTCGTTTTCTGAAGAGGAAAACAGAACCCGAATCTGCCCAAGCTTCTACAGTTAACCCTTGAACAGCGCGGGATTAAGGGTACAGGCACTCCCCCCAGCCCTGCACACAGTCAGAAATTCACCTGTACCTTTGACTCTCCAAAAAAAGTAAGCTAGAAGAAAGGTAATTAAGATTATCAAAAGGAAGAGAAATCGTTATTGTACTTACTGAAAAATATCCACATATAAGCAGACAGTTCAAACCTGTGTTGTTCAAGGGTCAACAGCATGTCAAATTACAACTTATAAGAAATACAAGGGACAGGGGAACATGTTAGTTAATATCTTATGGATACACCCTGCAAAATCCAAACTACGGGAGAATCCAACAGGCCAAACAAACCAGTTTCCTTAAAAAAAATTGCAGGGGTTGAGGGGTGGGCAAAAGGAAATGGAGCAAGAAACCAGAGACTTTTAAGAATCCAAGCAATGAAGAACTGGAAAAAACAAAATTTTAAAATGTCAGTAATTATGAATACTGGCTCACGAATTATAACACCATTACACTTAACATTTGCATGGGATATTTTCCTTCATTCATTAAAGAGGTCTTTTTTAAAAAAGATTTTATTTATTTATTTTTAGAGAGGGTGGAAAGGGAGGGAGAAAGAGAGCTAGAGAAACATCAGTGTGCAAGAGAAGCATCCATGGGTTGCCTCTTGCACACCCCCAGCTGGGGGCCTGGCCTGCAGCCCAGGTGCGTGCCCTGACCAGGGATCAAACCAGCAACCCTTTGGTTCATAGGCCAGTGATCAATCCACTGAGCCACACCAGCCAGGGCCATTAAGGAGCCCTTTATGAAGCACTTATATATGTAGTTAATTAACAGTGATGAACAAAGTAGGCAAGTTTCTTTCTGTCATGGAACTAAGAACTGATGGGGGAGCCAGATAATAGACATGTAAGCCAAGCTGTAACTTCAGGTTTGTGGCGAGTGCTAAGAAGTGCAGCGCTAGTTAGGGAGGTGCCTGCAGAGGCAGAGTGCTCAAGGAGGGCCTCTCTGAGGAGAGGGCATTGGAGCAGAGACCTGAGGGTTGGGAAGGAGGCCACCAAGTGAGGAGCTTCGAAGGGTCGGAAGGGCGGAGGAGGGGGACAGAACGGGGGAGTTTTTTCAGGGTGAAGAAGTAGAAGTAAAATGGCCCTGAGCGGGAACAGACTTTAGTATTTCTAAAACTTTAACTGGTCAATGTAGCTGAAGCCAAGGCAGCAAGGGGGAAAGCTGTAAGTGGGTGGGAGAGATGGACAGGACCCAGATCATGGTTAGAAGTTTGGATTTTATTTTCAGTGTAATAGGAAGAGGCTGCCAAAGAGTTTAAGCATTCATAGTAAGCCTGTCCCGTAATTTGTCTTCTACTGATAAGACAGATAGACACATATATGCGCAGGTTGTTTCTAGTTTTTCAATAACAGACAACACTAGAATGTGAGCTAAAAGAGAACGAGATCTTACTGTTTTGTCCATAACTCCCTCGCTCCGTTACAGAGCCTGGTACAAAATGGGTTTTTAGTAACTGTTGGTTGAGTTAATGAGTGCTGCAGACAATACTTGCATATCTTTGTACATGGTTCTCATTATTCCATTGAAATACTTTTCTAGATGTGAAATTGCCGACTTGAAGGGTGGTTATTTAATGTTTTGCTTTTTAAATAAATTGCCTTTCAAAAAAGATTACATTAATTTGCATACCCCAAACAGTATTTTTTTAATTTTAAGACCAAACATTAATTATTCTTAGAGTTTGTGTAATAAATAGGTCTGGGAGTGCGAGGTGAGTCAGTTCCCGGGATGTTACAATTCCTGGTCAGTCATACTTTCCTTTGAGGCGGCTGGAAGCGTGGCCAGTGTTTTCCTCCTGGGCTGTAGACTGCTGAAGGCAGGGACTGCTTCTTTTCTTTGCCTGGGTATCCCCAACACCTTTACACAGCGGGCGGTGTGCAGGAGCACTCAGTGGGTACTTTAACGCTGACTTTATCGCCACCCACCGCCAGAGGTTTCCCATGTTGAGGAGTGAGCCTGCAGTTGACGGGGCTGGGAGTCTCCTAAAACCCGGGGTCCTTCTTAAAATTAGCGAGGCGCATTTTCAGTGTGTCATAAGAAACAATTACAGCCCAGTGCTAGAGGGCACGGGTTCTGGAGGAAGTGATTCCTGATCCCACCACTTCCTGTCTTGGGCGGTCACTCCTCCATTTCCTCTTCCTCAACCTGGGGATAATACAAGAATCTTCCTTATAGAGCCGTGAGAATTAAATGAGTCCACACGTGAAAAGTGCCTGGAATTATGCCCAAATCATCAAACTCGTTCAGTGTTAAGTATTCTTATTACGGTACTCATTTGGACAGTCATTAAGCATGTTTCTCTCTTATTTTCTAATAGCTAGAAGAGAAACTCAAAGAAAAAGTTGACATAAGTCTGACCGAACGCATCAATCTGACTGGAGAAATGGACACGTTCAGCACGTATGTACCTTGCACACATTTGCCCAAGGCCTGCCCTTCACAAAGTAGCTTGTCTCAGGTTGTAGACTCTAGGTCACTTCTGAACCTAAGAGGTTTCCAGGGCTTTCAGTTGGATTGGGATTGTTAACCGCTGGCAACTGCGAAGAAGCACTAGAAGCTGGTGCAGCTCATTCCGCCTCCTCAGATTCAATCATTTTTAGCCCCTTGGTTTTAATTGTTTCACTCTTAGGATAACAAAAGGGAAGAAAGCCTCCCTTGGCCTTCCCTGAAGGAAGGTCAGATCCAAGGCCTCCTGTCTGCCTCCCTAAATCTACAGAGGTCCAGCCCCACCTCCAGTGTTTTAGAATAAAACATGGAAGCGGACAGATCTGAGGCATGTGCGCACACGTGCATGTGTGTGTGTCGGGAGGGTGTCTGTCCCAGAAGCTCAAACCGAAAACTTTCTTGAGGTAATTCTTTCATTGCCTTGCAGTATTTTTGCTGTGGTCATTAAATGAGACTGGGATAGGCCAGGCGTTCTTATCCACCACTTTTTGAGGGAAAATTAAAGTTTTCTTCTCAAACTATTTCCTCTCTTTTTTTCTTTCCTTGTCTTTTAATTTTTTAATTTATTTTTAGAGAGAGGGGAAGGGAAGGAGAAAGAGAGGGAAAGAAACATCAATGTGTGGTTACCTGTCATGCGCCATCTACAGGGGACCTGGCCTGCAACCCAGGCAGGTGCCCCGACTGGGGATCCAACCAGTGACCCTTTCGTTTGCAGGCCGGCCCTCAGTCCACTGAGCTACACCAGCCAGGGATTCTCTCCTTTTCTCAACTTCCTTTTTTCCAAGTTCTGATTTAAACATTTTGGCCCTGGCTGGTGTAGCTCAGTGGATTGAGCACGGGCCTGTGAACTAAAGGGTTGCCAGTTGGATTTCCCAGTCAGGGCACATGCCTGGGTTGCGGGCCAGGTCCCCTGTAGGGGGCGCATGACAGGCAACCGCACGTTGATGTTTCTCTTTCTCCTTCCCTTCCCTTCTCTCTAAAAATAAATAAATAAACTATTTTTTAAAAAATAAACGTTTTGGCAAACAGGTATTTTTGGAGGTGGAAGTGAAAGGGTTCTGGGTACAGTGAACAGGGAGACTGGCTGTGGAGTTTTATGTCCTGTGTAGGCACAGACCTGAATGAGACCAGGACATGCAACAAGAGTAAAGAAGGAGCCAAATGCTCCTCATTGTTACTAATTCCCTTTTCAAACGAAACTTGAGTTTTCTCAGTTTCTGATGAAATGATGACTCTGATTTCACGCAGATGCCTCAAAATTTGGAAGGGGCTATGTCATTTAAGAAGTCATTTTTTAAAAATGTCGTGACCTAGTAATTTGCTTGATTTGCAGTGTCATCTCTAGCAGCATTCAGTTGTTGGTTCAGGACCTGGATGCTGCCTGCGACCCTGCCCTGACTGCCATGAGCAAGGTAAGGGTAAGGGTGTAGGAAGTGCGGCTTCCTACATGTCCAGGAGGGACCCCAGATGGCTTCCTTCAGCCCTTGTCTAGCTTCTTCAGGCTCTTCAGTGCTTAAAGTGCTTGGGAGGAGAAGGGAAGACTCGGTCTAGGAGTGTCCCACGGCGCTCAGTTTATCTTGCACCTTAGGTCAACTGCTTGTCCTTTGAGAACAAGACAGGGAGCAGGTGTGTTTGGTAAGTCTCAAGATGTTAACTTTGACTAGCGTCTGACAGATGCTGATGAAAACCTTGAGTGGTCTCACCAGAGTGGGCGTCTTGTTGTAACTTCTGCCTCATGTCTTCGCTGCACACTGAGGTTTTTCCATCTCTGTCCAAGCTCTGGTGCCAGTGCAGGACTGTTCGATCAGGTCGTGGGCCCTGGTGTTTTGTTATCACAGCGCACATCCGTCAGCCCTCAAGTTTCTTCCTTCAGCACGTATCACATGCTGCCTTGTGTTGCTATTTGGTTTTTATGTACCTGTGTCTTTTCTTTCTAAATGTAAATTCCCTGACTGCATGGACCATATAGAACATAGAAGACTTACATGTTTGTTGATAAATTGAGTTGGAAACAGGCAATCCTCTATTGATTTCTCAGCTAAATAACATGAAGCTGCCCACTCTAGAACCTTGTCGGTCAGCAAACTGCAGCCCGTGGGCCAAATTAGGTGCATTTCCCATTGTGTAAATAAAGGTGTTTTTTTTTTAATTATACATAGAGGTTTTTATTTGTCACCATTAAGTCTGAATTTGGAACAGATTCTAGGAGTTGGGGGCCTTTTTTATGTCTTTTCCAATGCTACTTGGAATCAATTTATTGACCACTTCTTTCAAGTCCTTCGTCTGCATAATTTCCATATTTGGCGGACCTGTTGATGCTGAGCATGAGAGGTATTCCAAATCCATTATTGCATATTTTAGTGAAACCAACACATAGTAACTGAAGCAAATAACCATCGGTAGTCTTGACAGCAACATGAGCTTCAGTCATGGTCTGCCATTTGTTAACGATGGAGCACATTTTTGTCTCCATGGTAAGACCCGTGCTGTGGAAATTAGTCAGGCAGTATTTGCCCTGAACATTCTTATCTTAGCGTGAATTTTCTAAATACAGCTTCGTCATTTTGCAGGTCCGCTAGGCCCACTTCAAACACATGACTCCTGAGATCATTAGATGCGGTTTTGCTTTCTTGAATTCTTGTGACTAGTGTTTTTTCCAAGATTTCTTATATATTTTTTAAAATTTTTAAAAGATTATTTATTTATTTATTTATTTATTTATTTATTTATAGACAGAGGGGAAGGGAGGGAGAAAGAGAGGGAGAGAAACATCAATGTGTGGTTGCTTCTTGCCAGGTGGCCCTTACTGGGGACCTGGCCTGCAACCCAGGCATGTGTCCTGACTGGGAATCGAACTGGAGGCCCTTTGGTTCACAGACCGGCGCTGAATCCACTAAGCCCCATCAACCACGGCCCAATATTTCTTATATTGAACATAGCTGGTACTTTCTCACATCATAGCAGTCTTTCTTAGAAAATGGGTCAGCTGCTTTCTTCTTGGTTCCCTTTTTGCTGCCTTTGTAAGGCACTTGTTCTTGCCAACCACCATGGTGCTGCTCAGAGAGTCAAAAGGTGTAAATAAAGTTTTATTGGTACATACCCATACTCGTTTATCTATGCAGAGTGGGGCAAAAGTAGGTTTGCAGTTGTTCATATGGAAAGTAATACAATAATAATAATATAAGAATAAACTCTGTGTGTCATGTACTCACAGCTGTAGGCCTACTTTTGCCCTGCCCTGTATGTTACCTGTGGCTGTTTTTGGCTACAAGTGCAGAATTAAGTAATTGCAACTGAGACCATATGGCTCACAAAGCCTAAAATCATTACAACCTGGTCCTTCACAGAAAAAGTTTACCAGTGCCTATGTGAGCGTCTTAGACCCTTGTAGCATTCTTGCAAATTCTGGAGAAAGAATTTCTCTGGGCCTATACCGGCCAGTAGCAGACAGAGCACAGTGGAAAGAACACCACTAGCTTTGGAATCAGACAGACCTCACTCTCCTCATTTTTCCTTGGGGAGTGTTGAGCAAATGACTAACCTCTCTGGGCCCAAGTTACCTTATCTGTACGTGCAGTACGGATATCTGCTCCCCGGAGCTGTGAGCATGGCGCACGAGGAGAGCGGCTGACCTGGTGCCAGTAAATACTAACCCTCTTTCCCTCGTGTCGGGAGGCGTGGCCATGTCACAAGGTTATGTAAGCAGACATTTGGTCTGAATTTGGGTTTGTAGTAGATTGTAAATATTTAACAGAAATAGAATTAAAACCAAAACTTAGGCATCAGGGTTTTATGAAGCTAAGTGGGGAGTCCTGAGTAGCTGATGTCACAACGTTTCTATTCAGAAGGCTGATCCTCTCACCATCAGATGTGGATGTGTATTTCCAGTATCCTCGATGTTTATAAGCAGAAAACTCTGCTCAGGCAGCTTGAGGTTAAGCTGTTTTCTTAAAGGAGCGTGGCTCTGAAGATTCATTCTGTGGGCTCTGGTCATCCCCCAGCTGCTGGTGGGCGTTCGCTGCATCCCGCCCAGGGTCTGTGCCTGCTGCCATCTCTCCTGAGCTGGCACACACGTTAGATTGGACTGCAGCTGGTGAAGGAATTCTTACATGTTCCCAAGTAAGAGTGGATTTTTTCCCTCAGTAAAACAACAGTTGTAGGGGATTTGACACTCCAGGTGTTGCTTATATGAACTGTCAGTTCACTGGGTGCATTTCCCTCAAACTCCCCTCCCACCCTACCACCCATTTTCCCCCCAGACCCACACCAGCAAATATTAACAAAGACCATACCTTCAGAATCTTTTGTTTATGTCATAGGAAAACCACAGGCTTGGGAACGCAGCGGCTGGGAGGCCGTTACTCTTTGTCTGAGTCTTCCGGAGTTCTAGCAAAATGAAATGCATGTGATGAAAATGACCAGATATAAACAAGCCAAGTGGTCACAGATTGATTCAACATACACTGTCTGTTTTTTGTGCCTGGGTCCTGTTTTGTGTCTTCTTGGATTTTTTAAAACTTTTGTTTTATAATCATGCTTATTTCTGGCCCCGATTCCATTTTTGCTGCTAATTGAACAATTTAAATCAGGCTTTCTCCAGCATGGTTGAGGGGGTTCCACGGCTGGGAAGGACAGAGACTTTATGTCCAGGTTCTTAGAGTCCAGGTGTGGGGCAAGAGATGTGTCAAATGAGAGGAATGCCCAAATAACTGCAATATGGCACCATAAAAAATTAGTACAGTAAGGAAAGTACATAATACACCCTCTTTAAAGGAGGGGAGAGTTTATATCCAGATGGGAAAATGAGAAGAGCCTTCGTAAGGAAGTAGCATGTGAAACAGGCCAAAAAGGATGGCGCGGTTTTGAACAAACTTGTGATTAGGAGAACATTCCGAACAGGGAGGCCATATGAACAAAAGTTTGTGAAGCGAGGGAAGCTCAGAATTTTGTCGAAATTGCCCTTCTCGTTGCACAGCCGTGGAGTTCCACGGGCTGCTCTGTACTTGCACTTCATAGTCAGGATTGGAAACAGGGCTGCCCTCAAGGAGTCCACATTCTGTTGGGGAGAAAACTTTGAATGACTGCTACTGTAAACAAATGTATTGTATAAATGGTGAGAGTGAATGTTGGGCTTACCAAAGTGGAGTGGAGTTGTCGATGATACCAAGTTTGACAAGGTGGGTTGAGCCAAACCGTGCAGTGATGTCATCCCCCAGGAGGAGACCTCGTTCTCATCAGAGGTGCCCTGTGGCCTCCCTGGTCAGCATGCAGGCCTCCCACTGCGTGTCCCTTCTCTGCCTTGTTAGTTCTGCAGTCCTGTGTGTGTGTTTGCACTCCAGCCTCTGAACCGCTTTCACTGTCCTGAATGCATTACTTTTTGTGGCTTCCATTGCCTCATCTCATTCTATTCTTTCTGCCTAGAATTCTCTCCCCACTATGGTCTGCCCAGTGAGCACATCCTTTAAGAAATGTCTGCCCCCTGTTTAAAAATTGAGGTATAATTCACCCTTTTAAAATATACAAGGTCTATCCAGAAAAAGCCCAACCATTGTTAATATAATGAGAATGGTTTGCACACATGGGTGTAACATGGCAGCCAAGGAGGGTAGACTGGAGTGCACATGCACAAATTATGATAACTCCACGGTACTAGTCATTGGAAGCTGTAGACACCATTGAGTGAGCACGTGTACTGTGTGGCTGTCGCATTCTAAATGACTGAACAAGTAGAGCAGTGAATCTGCGTCAGATTTTGTGTTAAGCTTGAGTATTCCCCCATGGGAACTATTCAGGTGATTCAGAAGGCCGCAGCTATGGGCAGCTGGCGATCGGCAGCTTCATCGCAACAGTGTGCCCACCCATGCACTTCGTCTCGTGCAGGTTTTTTTGTGAAGCATTGAATCACCCAGGTAACTCAGCCCTCCTACAGCCCAGATTTGGTGGCCTGCAACTTCTGGTCTTTTTCCAAAACTAAAATCACTTTTGAAAGGGAACAGATTTCAGACCATTGTTGATATTCAGGAAAATATGACAGGGCAGCTGATGGCAATTGGGAGAACTGTGTGAGGTCCCAAGGTGCCTACTTTGAAGGACTGAAGCAACATTGTCATGTGTACAATGTTTCTTCTGTCTTCTGTCTTCTTAAATAAATGCCTCTGTTTTTCATTTCATTTTCATATTACATGGCTGGATACCTTCTGGACAGACCTTGTATCATTCAGTGTTCACAAGGCCATCCAACCACCACCACTAATTCCAGAACATCTTTATTCACCAAAAAGAAACCCCATCCCAAGAGCAGTCCCACCCCATTTCCATCACTAATCTGTCGTCTGTCTCTACGGATTTGCCTATTCTGGACATTTCACATAAATGGAGTCATGCAGTATGTAGCTTTTGTGACCGGCTTTCTTCACTTAGTCAGATGTTTTCCATGTTCATTCATGGGGTAGCATGTATCAATAATTCATTCCCTCTTATGGCTGCGTAATATTCCGTTGTGTAGTTATACCACATTTGGTTTATCCATTCACCAGTCAGTGGACATTTAAGTGTATCCGCATTATGATTATTATGAGTAATGCTATGGATAGTTATATACAAATTTTGCGTGAATGTATGTTTTCAGTGCTCTTGCCATATATACCCGAGAGTGGGGCTCCTGGGTCGTGTGTAGCCCTGTGTTTAGCATTTCAAGGTATTGCCGAAGTGACTGCACCATTTTTCCTTCCTGCCAGCAGTGTATCAGGGTTCTCATTTTTCCTTATCCTCTACAACTCTCTTTTTTTTAAATTATAACCATTCAAATGGGGGTGAAGTGGTGTCCTATTGTGGTTTTAACTTGTATTTGCATTTTCCTGATGACTAAGATGTTGAGCATCTTTTCGTGTACTTATTGGCCATTTGTATATCTTCTTTGAAGAAACGTCACATCAAATCCTTTGCCCATATTTTTTAGGTTTTCTGGGATACTTTTCTTTCTTTTTTTTTTGTTAAAATATTATATTTATTTCTTTTTAGAGAGAGGGGAAGGGAAGGAGAAAGAGTGGGAGAGAAACATCAATGTGTGGTTGCCTCTCATGTGTCCCTTCCTGGAGACCTGGCATGCAACCCAGGCATGTGCCCTGACTGGGAATTGAACCAGCAGCTCTTTGCTTCACAGGCCCACACTCAATCCACTGAGCTACACCAGACAGGGCTGTGATAGTTTCCTAATTCATCTTTTTTTTTTCCAGTGGAGGGGGTGAGAGGAAGCAAAGCACAGAGAAAGCTCCTCCTAAGACCTTACCAGTGCCAGGAACCCATGGCCTAGGTGCCCACAGCCTGACAAAGGAGGGGTGGCCCCGGGGGATGGGCTGGTAGTTGTAAGGTGCAGAGAGACTCAGGGAGGCTTCTGTGAGCCACGGAGAGAGGGAAACACACCCTGCAGGCAGGACGTGCCATTTATTGTTGCCCTGGCGGAACCAGGCCTGAGTCACAGCACTGAAGTTGGGGGTGGGGCAGAAGGAGGAGGAGAGAGACAGACTGAGGCACAGGGATGGAGAGTGAGACCGAGAGGAAGTAGTGCAAGAAAAAGATAGGCAGAGAGGGAGAAAGACCGACAAAGGAGGAAGGAAAGAGACAGAGATAGAGGAGGGAGGGACAGACAAAGACTGCGACAAGGATGGAGAAATGAGAGACATAAAGAAAGGGACTTCCGGCCAAGATGGAGGCGTAGGTGGAAGCACTG
>PVKM010023831.1:0-20905 GCA_004027735.1 Carollia perspicillata
TTCAAGTTTCACATCCTACCCAGCGTTTACGTTCTGAGTGCTGGATGTCAGAGCTGGGAGAGATCAAATGGGCCTGGAAATGCTTCCGGGATCAGAGCGGTGCCAGGACCTGCACCTGCCGTCTTCTCTGCCAGCGTCCCCCCTCCCGACTTCCAGCCCCACTGCTGGCAACTCCGTCTTCCTTCAAGTTGAAGTCTAAGTCGCTCCTTCAGAGCGGCCTTCCCTCCTCACCTGATTCCAATCGGTGGACTCAATCGCAATCTGTCCTTATGTCGTTGCCCCACTACTGGTCTGGTCCCTGCTTCCCAGACTAGACTGGAAGCTGCACGAGGACACGGACTAAGAGGGCTGTGGTCCCCATCACATCCCCAGTGCCCAGCCCCATGCGTCATACACGGTAGGCAGCCAACGAAACGTGGCTCAGTGAACGAACGAATGAACGAAAGAATGACCTGCCCAAAGTCGCCTGCGGAGACTGGGTTCCATCCTGTTTCAGATCTGATGCTTTCTCTCTAACCCCACCCCACCCTCCAGGACAGATGTCTAAAGGCCTTAGGACAAACCCGTAACTTGATTCCAAGAATACAGATGGGTAATCATGTCTCTAAAGGATGGTCACCTGAAGGGTTAAGATCAGGTTTGCCATCCTACGGTATGGAGATCCGAGGTCATTCGGGGCTTGGGCTCTCACTCTCGGCTGTTCTCCATAATCATGTAGCCCAACTCCCCGAAGCACTGGGTTAGCTCTCGCTGGGAGGGATTCTACCTAGAATCGGCAGTCTCCAAACTTCACTAAAGGCGGTCTCTGTGACGGCACTGAGTATGTGTCATTGAGAATGGACCACAATCAGGGCTTAACGCTGCAGAAAGCTCTTGTCTTCTAGTGAATTCCCTATTCATTCTCCACATGGAGTCTCCCATGGCTCCAGGCCACTTGCCTTGGAAGGCCGTTCACTTTGTCCTGCTCCTAACCAAGCCCTATCCATCCTGCAGGACTCTGCACAGGTCCCTCCTCAAGTGCCCTCTGCCCCCGAGATCACTTCCTTTTCTGGACTTGTGGTCCTCTACATTGTAAACCAGCACCCGCCACGACCGCCAGCTGCTTCTGCCAGCCTTCATACCGTGGGCTTGGCTCCCTAGCTCCTGCAACGCCTTTCATCTTTCAGGCTCTGTCTCCCAGCAAAACGCCGTACTCCTTTAGGCCGGAGCCCTGTAAGGCTTTATGAAGGGCTTGTAAATCACGTCCCAAAGGCCTAATCCGGTGGGCAGATGCATTTCGTTCTGTTTATGAAGTGATTTTTAAAAATTCTTTGTCACTTTTTGAAATATGAATCTGAAACGTTCAGGCCACGCCACCTCCCATCCGGGCTCACTCCAGGCTCCTCCCTCCGTCAGTGCCCCGCACTTCGGCCGTTTCCGGGGCTGCACTGGGCGTCCACCTGGCCCCACAGGCACTGGAGCTCGTGGCCTGTCATGGCCTTGCAGACGGTGTCTGCGCAGGACACTCTGGCCGGCAGACCCCCAACTGCCTCTAAATATCACCCACTCTCCGTTTCTCATCTGTAAACGCGCCTCATCCTGGAAGTCCTTCCTTCCTCCGTGTTTCCATTCATTTCGCTCAGAAGCCCGACGCATCAAAGGAGGGCACGCAGTGCTTCTCTTCTGCACCTAGGCCCCTCCCCAGGGAGGAGCAACACGCACCCAGAGTGAAGCCAGGGAGGCGGAGTGCTGAGAAACGGATCAGATGGAGAGACACGGCTCCTGAAAGTCTCCCATCAACGACGGGGAGCGGAGCGAAGGAAGGGCGGGGATCTCACCAGAGCAGAGCAGCAGCGCGAGGGCTCTCCCTCACCACCTCCAGCATCCGGTGCTGCACTGGCCACTGGGGGCGCCGCGGGCAAACCTGCCAGCTGTCCCCCTAGGGCCGATGGTGGAAGGAGACCAGCTGTCCGAGGGGAGCCCTGACCTTGCGATCATCATTTTTATTCCCTGAGATTCATCTCCTCCTTTGAGGGTGCTTGCCAATCACCCGCTCCCACCAAGTACAAGGACAATAACAGCCCCTTCCCACTGCCAATGTTCCTAGCACTGACAACCTCAAAGAACTTGGATGTGATTTTATCAAGGGAACCAGTGAGTTCCCTTACAGGTGCCCAAAGTTCTGCTTCGTGTCACGGCCAAATGACTGTCTAGGGATGACTCAGGGCACTCTCGCCGGACTGTCCCCACTCACTGGTTACTCTGCGGGCAAAGGAGCAGTCTTCACTAGTCAACCGAGTAATTCTCTGAGCAAAGATAACTCTAGAAACTAGTTATATGTAACATGATTCCCACTGAATAATGGATTCTAAACATTCGAATACAGAGAAATGGACTAAGTCAAGCATGAAGTGTAACATATGAACTGATTTTCCACTGAAGGACTCGGCATAACAGCATGGACAACAGATTTATGCCTGGAAGAGGCATCCCTCCTAGAAGGTAAAATCAAGAAAGGTTTTATGCTTCAAACCTCCAGAGCCAAAATAAAGGCCAAATCAGAAATTTCACATTCTGAGTTTATGACGGGAAACAAATCCCGGAGGTGTTCTCTGAAAACAGGTACCTTCCCTCCTTTCTGAACGTCACTGTGTCACGCATCCTGTCAGTCATGCTGGGCGCCCCACAGCCCAGCCCTGGGAGCCAGCCCCAGTGCCCCTGGGGAAGGAGACGCCAGCACGGCCGGGGCGGTGCCATCTGCCGCAGCCCCGGGGCTCAGTAAGGGCAAGAACTCTGGGGCCCAGACCTGTGTTCCAGGCCTGGGCTGGGCTGCGCAGCACTGCTGGTGCAGCAGGGAGCACAGCAGCCCGCCACGTCCTGGTGCCGTCACTTACAAGCTATGGGACCTTGAGCCAGGCGACCTTTTTCCGCTTGAATCTGCTCATCTTTAACACGAGGGATAAAGAATACCCAAAATGTCCTTTAACGGGTGAACAGATAACCGAAATGCGGTACGCCCATACGACTCATTATCACCGACAGAAACAGACCGGCCAACAATACAGGTGACCAGCTGCACGAGTCTCGCAATCGCCACCGTGAGTGAACTGAGCTGCACGCAGCAGCGCACACACGTACAACTTAATTTATATAAAATTCCAGAAAACGCACACCTGTCTCGTCCTGACAAAGAACGGACTGGCAGTCTGAGGAGGGGCAGAGGAAGGAGGGACCGGGGAGCGGCGTGAGGCCCTGGGGTGACGGAAGTGCTCCGAGCCCTGACCGAGGGGCTGGTGCCACGGGACGCGAACGGGGGCGCCGTTTAAACCACGCCCCTTAGATGAAGGCGCTTTACAGTGTGTGAATCAGACCTCCATTAAGTTGCTCCTACGCGCTGGCCCATAGATTTGCGCTGAGAAGCACACGAGGAAAAACTGTAGAACGGGCGGCTTCACGGCTGGTCCATGGCAAACATCCGGCGGTGAGGGCGACCGCGGAGCGCTCTCCTGGGAGAACCGGAGTCCCCGCTGAGCCGTTCGGTACACTACTCTCCGAGCCTCAGTCACTCGGACGTCAAACGACAGGTTTGGACAAGACAGCGCATACTGCTACGTGACACGGCAACAATTCGATTCCCGCGTGATGCCGCCGCAGCGGCCGCCGGCACAGCCTTCCCACAGTGCCGCTTCTGACGGGTGGCCACTGTGGAGGTCAGAAGGCTTTGCTGTAGCATTTACCAGTTACTCCTGGAAATGTGGCATTTTTCACACACTGAAAAATGTGGAGAAATAGAGTTTCAGAAGTCCTTCCCAGGGAGTTGGAAAGAGGTCCAAGGAAGAGTGTGGAGAGGGTTGCAGAGTACCACTTGGGTAAACCTCCTAGGGACACAGATTTAACAAGCACCTCAGAGCTGCCAGCATCAAAATTCCCAAGCACACTGCTTCCCAGCCACCTTTGCTATGTCCGGCAGGGACCCTGCCCCCAGAGTCCTCTGGCACCTCCTCCAGGATGGTGACCCTGCTGGCCTGCACAACCAATGGCTGAAGTGACAGACAACTTGCGAGGCCTGGCCGAGTGGAAGTGTGGCCAGCCAGCACCTATCACCAAGCCAGTTTAATAGTGGCAGAGGGCATCCTAGGTACGGGTCTGGAAAACCGACTTCGGGAACAGCAGTGCAGAACAGAGTCACTGGGAATTATTAGTGGGTAGAGACGTTTGGCAGCTACGAGTTCAGGGAGTACAGCTGAGGAGGAATTCCTGGCCGAAAGGAATGAGCTTGTCCGTAAGAGATCATGGCAAAGCAAAGAAAATGCCGAAGAATGACGAGAGTATGCTTAACAACCCTACAGATCTGAGAGTGCGGACTAAATTCCTGACCTCCTGCGTCTACCTGAAGCCCCCTTGGGAGTGAGGTGAGGAAGACCTGTCCAGCCACACCCTTCCCTGCAGTCCTGAGTGCTGGCTTTAGAGGCACTCCACCAGGGTGGCCAAACTTCCGTGTGCAAAACAGCCACCCAGGAGCTTACTGAAAGTCATGCACACCCCTCGGCCCCAACGCCAGCTTCCGCTTTGCGAGTGCCCTGGGAATCCGCACATGCCCATGACCCCAGAACATTTCCCAGATGTCCTAGCTGGCACTCGCCCAGTCCTGTGAGGCGGCTGTAAAGCACAGGTACTCATCCAAGTTGCACTGACGTGCTTCTACCCTCCACTCTGTAGTCACGTGCGAAGGTTGGTTAGCTGAAGCCCGCGGGCCTCTGCTTCTAGCCATGACAAAGAAATGGCACCAGACCTGCCGTCCTACCGTCAACAATCAGAAAACTGGAGAAAAAGTAAGAGACGACTATTTTCAGGCAGAAGACAAGGCAGCACAGGACTGGGAGCCCTGAGGGAAGGGAGCTACGTGAGGGGG
The DNA here is from genome assembly GCA_004027735.1 of Carollia perspicillata. Classification (NCBI taxonomy): domain Eukaryota; kingdom Metazoa; phylum Chordata; class Mammalia; order Chiroptera; family Phyllostomidae; genus Carollia; species Carollia perspicillata. The sequence continues at coordinate 4,892 of PVKM010023831.1, forward strand.
CCCCGCAGGCACCTTAGCTTCCTGTCCAGAGGTACCTCCTGGACGCTGCAGGATATGGGGGCGGGGCCTAGGCAGGAAGCGCTCCAGAAGTCCAGATGGGCCGTACAGCGCACTGTGAGTGTACAGGGGCAAACTGCACGAGGCTGGGCAACGCATCACTACCAGCGAAGTGTGCGCTGAGCAGTCCCCAGAGCTCGCACAGAGCCGGGAGAGGGTCAGCTCCACCCAGGCCAGTGCGGGGTCCCCGTTGGACAGCCAGGCACGCAGCAGAGACACCTGAGTGTCCCACCGTCTCGGGCTAACTCCAAACTTGCGTTAGTGAAGCTTAAACACAATTCTCAAAGTGATCAAGGTGATCGACAGCACACTAACCACCTCCCAAAGGAAAACATCGGGCCTCAAAGGAAGACAACAGACCCAGACGCTCGGCCCGAGAATGTTCGCAACGGCCAGCACCCAGTCAAAAAGCTGCTAATCAAGCAGGGAAGTATGACTTCTAACTAAAAGAAAAAAATCAGCAAATAGAAACAGATTCAGAAAAGAAGGATGATGGAATTAGCAGAAAATGCCTTTAAGGCAGCTACTTATAGAAGTGACTGTTATCAAGGAAAAATGAAAGCATGAGTAAAGATGCAGAGGCAAATGGAAGACACGTCTATCTCTACACAGAAGAGTAGGTGGAGCTTCTAGAGCCGAACAACCTGAAACGACAAATTCCCTGGGTGGGTTTAGCAGCAGCGCAGACACCGAAGAGGAAAAAATCAGCAGCACAGCAACAGAAACTGCCCAAACTGAAGCAGCGTTTAAAACGGACCAGGACAAAACAAAACAGGACAAAACAGAGCCTGACGGTCCGTGTGGCAATTTCAACCGACGTAACCCACATGCCTGCGACTGGGGTCCCAGGAGGGTTTAGAGGAGAGAAAAATATACTCAAAGAAATAATTGCTAAAATGCTCTGAATCTGATGAAAACAATAAATCCACAGACTCGAGAAGTTCCAGGAGGATAAACACAAAGTAAGCCACACCAAGGAACATTGTAACTAAATTGCGGAAAATAAAAGATCAGAGAAAACAAATCTTAAAAGCAGCCAGAGGAGAAAAAGATACTGCATACAGGGGAACAGAGATAAGAATCACCACTGGCTTCTCATCAGAAACAATGCCGGCCAGAAGATAAACAACTACTTAAAGCACTAAAAGGAAAAGGGAAAAACTGTCAGCCTAGAATTCTTTATCTGGTGAAAAGTAAAGACATATTCAGACAAACAAGGCTGAGAGAATTTTGCCAGAGGACCTGCTCTACAAAAAATGTTAAATGAAGTTTTTCAGGCACAAGGAAAATGATACCAGATGGTAACTGACTCCTACACAAAGGAATAGAGTGTGGAAATGGTAAATATGTAGGTTTTAAAAACAAGGCTTTGATAATGCAGGCCCCAAATATAATCTCTCCCCTCTAACAGGTTTCTTGTAAAAAGTACACACAAACTTTCTATTTTCTCTTGAGTCTGAGCACAGGCTTCAGCTGTGCCACGGCTGCTGGTCTCTGCTGGTCTGTTTCGTGCTGTTTCCTCCTTTGGCGGCCACGCCAGCCACGAACTGACTACTATGTTATGATGCAAAGACAAACAGGACATGGTGTCTGCTGTCCGGAGGGCAGTCTGCTGCGAAGAATAATCGAGCCAACAAAGGATTAAAGGGTGATTCACTTAGCTCCGTGACCATGGGCAGCTCACTTACCCTCTCTGTGCTTTAGTTTCCACAACTCTAAGACGGGGATAATCACAGTACTATCCCCTAGGGTTGTTGTGGAGATAAAATGCTTTGACATCTATAATCTGGCAGAGCAGTGCCCGATGTGTCATAAACGCCTAATAAATATTAGCTACTGTTGCCATTATTGTTACAATGTTGCCCAGGAGGCTGTAGGAGCCCAAAGACTCTCTGAGCCAGAGAGGGAGGGGGTGGGAAGGGAAGACACTTCAGAGGCAGCGGTGCTTCGGTGCTTCGGCTGAGCTTTGAAGACAAGGAGGGTTAGTGGCTAAAGAAGGAGGTGAGCGACTCCAAGCAGAGGCAGCGCACGTACGAGGCACAGAGGGACCGCTGCACCCGTTTTCAGCGAGGCTGCAGCATCACCGCCCCAGCTGTGGCCCAGGAAATGCTGAGGGGACTGGGGGACGTCTCTGGAAGCCCTCTGGCCTTCCTCCGAGAACACCTTACCTCCTCCGTCATCTGATCCATCCAGGCTCTTCTGTCTGAGGCGGTGACTGCCCCCGAGAAAAGAAGGAAAGCAGAACATGAGTTTCAAACGCAGAAGCAACCCACATTTCTACTGCATCCATTCTTTCTCCCAGACGAAAATGCCTCTGAATCCACTCTCCCCCATCAGCGGGCTCTACCCTAACTGGGCGGCTAGCTTGGCAGACCTGGTCCACGCTGCGGACCGGACCATTCCTGGGGGTGGCATCGCACGGACTGGACTATGAATGCTGCTCCAGCCCCTGGAGGCACAAAATTCGATGGCCCTGACGACGCACTCCACCTTTACCTAGAAGTGTCCTTTCTCTTCTTTTCATTTTTAATACAAGTCTTAGGAGAAGCTAGGTTTAGAGAGCTGGCACCGCTTCTGTCTGTTTATATCAATAACGCAGAACCCACGGGTCAGCACTCTGACACCCGGACACGCAGCTCTGAAAGCCACGGGGCGGGAGACGCTCCACGGCTGTCAAGGCCGGAGCCCAGGCCTTCGGCCGAAGTGGCAGCGTTAGTCAGGCCCTTGATCCCGTGAGCGTGAATCCGGCCCCAGCCGCAGCCAGACTCCCACTGGCCGTTTTTCAAATGCTGTCGGACAAAGGCTGCGCTGTTGACCAATCACACAGATGCCATAACAACACTGGAAACGTACTCTTCCACTTCTTCAGAAGCCCTCCTGCCTGACCTGCGAAAAGAAAGAGAAGGTACGTGAGAGCCCACCTGTCTCAGGCGCTGGCATGGGCAGTCGGAGAATGGATTTCAAAAGGGGGGGATTAGCCTACGCCAAGTGCTCTATGAGGCTGGTTCCTCTTTGCAGACCAGGCCCACAATCAGCACGAGATTTACAGACACTGGTCAGGCCTTCTCACAACCCTATTTCGGCATGACTCCATGTTAAATGACTGCATCTAAGTGTGGGCTGAGTGAGCTCCAGAGTCAAATGAATACAGCTCACACAGTGCCCTCCTTTCTCTCGACAGTTAGCTGACCGATGCACAGAACGCTTTTTCAGGGCTGAGGCCTCGGGCTCCAGCTGGGGCTGCAGTGTGACCATGTGCGGCTTCCCACAAGCAAAAAGGGAGGGACCAGCCGCGCAGTTCAGGCTGCAGGTTCAGGGCCTGCGTTTCCGTGTCCTCCCCACCAAGGACCAGAAGCCCCCATGAGGGATGTGGGCAAGTAGTGCCCTTAGGATACCCGACGGGAACCGGAAGCCTGCTCACACACGGACGCCTATCGAAGGCGCTGGTTTCCAAACTTGAATGTGCACGAGAGCTGTCTGGGAAGCTTAACAGACTGCAGAGTGCCGGGCCCGGCATCGGGGGTGTCTGCATCGGCTCATCTGGGGGGTGTGCGGCCCGGGAATATGCATCTCAAACAAAGTCCCAGCCATTCTAGTCCAAGCAGGACGCTACTGACACTCTACGGAACACTGGTCTTAGGTCTCCTGAATGAGACCGGGAGACGCTGACGACTGTTACGGGTGATGGGTATGGGGTGATTACTTTTCTACAGGTCTGAACGTTTGCATAGTAACTGAGTTTTTATTTTTTATGACTTCTTTTAAGTTAGAAATCAACAGCCATGATGGGCTGGGGAGGGGGGGGCAAGGGCGGCAGCAGTGCCCTAGCAAGCCGGGAGGCAGGATGCCCGCAACGGTGCCGGCCCACAGAGCCTCGCCGCCGAGAGCTACGCTGGAACCAAATGGCAAGTCCTGCAAAGTGCAGATGATCCCCCCCAAGCGTGTAAGTATAAATTAGCCCAAGTTTAAACAGACTACTTTCCATGAAATTTAGAGTGTCTCAACTGCACTAGGAAGGAAGGATGGAAGGAAAGGAGGGAGGGAGGGAGGGAGGGAACGAATTTTGGCTGAAGTCAGAGAGGGAGAGGAGGATGGGTAGGGCAAGGCGGGAGAACAGCAGAACAGCTCTGAGCAGATCTCCCAGGCTGGGGTTTGGGACTCTCAAAGGGCCAAGAGACTGAGGAACTAGGGGTCAGAGGGCGAGTGGCACAGAAAGGGCAGTACAGGCCCCGAGGCAACTGCAAAGGGATGTGCAGGGCAGCACCACGCCGTGCTGCTGGCTGACGGAGGCTTCCAGTGCTGTTCAGAGTCACAGGACGCCTAAGGCAGAGCCCAGGCAGCCGCCAAAGCTGCCTCTGCCTGGGTGGGAGGGGGGAGGGCTCTGCTCCCGACTCACTACCTCTGTCTCGCTGAGGCTGAACTCCGTAACCCCGTCCACAGGTCAGTCACCCACAGAACTGACAGGTCGCCAACGGTAGAAGGGCTTGAATGAAAACCAGGACAAGAGAACAAGGGATCAAAGAGGCCAGGTAGCCTAGGCCCGTGCCCTTGATTGTGCACAAGAGACCATCCATCTCCGATTCCCGGGAGGAGTTGGGACTGAGCCGGTCCTTCCTAAGTGGCGGCAATTCTGTCTGAAGGAGACAACGACAATGCTAACCTTCGGGGGAAGGCTGACTAATTGCCATTTATCCACTCAGCATCCAAAAAGGGGATGAATTTCATGTTTGCCTTAATTGCAGCCGAGCCCACATCCTGCTCTCTCTCACTCTAGGGGGAGCCAAGGATCCTCCGGCGTCTCCTTTAACCTCACGGGATGGAGTGAGATGCAAACGGGGCCCCAAGGACGGTGGGCCTGCCGGGGTGCCCTCGGGTGGGGTTCTGTCACTCTCTCTCTCAGTCAGAACTGCTACAGGTGCCCTGTGAGCCTTCTGCCCTGCTGGGGAGACCGGCAAACAGCACAGAACGCCCGGTGCCTGATGAAGCCGGCCACTTCCAGGCCTCAGCTAGCCCACAGATGAGCTTGGTCTGGACCCCACTGCTGTTTATTTTGATTTTGTTTTGTTTTAACACGAATTCGTTGTCCACGTTGGGAGACTGTGTACAAAAATCCAAATTTCTAGATTCTTCCAATACAAAGCCTGGCAGCCCTGGGCTTACATTCCCACGTGGAAAACTCAGGGAAGCCTGGTGGTAGCTGCCCCCACAGACACCCGAGCCCCCAGCCCCCGCACTGACACGGGGTCCGGCACCGGTTCTGCACCGCCGCTCTCCTCATGGACGTGAAGAGGCAAGGGAAGGGTTCCCTGCAGCTACGCAGCTACCAGACACGAGCGAGCAAAAGGCAGGCTGGGTGGGAAGCACACTTGAGGAGAACCTGCGGAGTGTATTTCTCTACCGAAGGCTGATCATGAACACAGTGTGTGCATCTCGGGAACAGAATTTAAGTGCTACTCTGAGATGAATCCGCACGTCACGGATTTATTGTACCTACCTGGCCCCCACAAGCACCTTAGGTCACACAGTGACTTGGAGCCCAGGGCTAGGACACAGAATCTAGCACAATGATTTCGAATTACAGGTCACGGCCCATTAGTGACTCATGAAATCAACGTAGTAAATCACCATCAGCCTTTTTTTTTTTCAAAATAGCACAGAGTATAAAAGAAAGTGAACCGCACATAGTAAAGGTGAGTATCACATAAACTTTTTTTTTTCAGTTTCACACACACACACACCCCCAGTCACGATGTAGAGTGCATTTTTAAATGGTTGGTGACAGGTCAAAAAAAGTGAAATCGCAGTCGGTCTACCGCAGCCCACCAGGGTGGGTGGGTAACGGGCGGATCTGGGGCTGAAGCCCCGCCTCCCACTGAGGTGTGGGGTGGGGGCTGAGGGCGAGGATTGTGGGTTCTGGGTCGTCTCTCCCTTAGACACTCCTCTGAGGACACTGTGGGGCCCGGCCCAGCCCCGTGGCAGGTGGCATGCCTCTTTCCCCACAAGTGGCGATGAGAGAGGGTCCTGGAACGTCATAGTAGCACTGTGAGGCCACCTGACGCAGAGAGAGCACGCTTCGCTCCTCTTGGAAGACGTCCCAGGCTACGAACAGCAGCTCGGCTGCGCGCTGGGGTGAAGCCGCTTTCGTTGGCACCGTGAGAGGCACGGGGCACCGCGCTGTGCACTTCCCCGAGTCACACAGCCGGTCTGGGCCGAGGCTGAGTCAAGAACCCCCACTCCCGACCTCCGCCCGCGACCTCAAACGCACTGCCCGAGCCTTTCCAGAGGCACACAGAGCCGATTCTCAGGTGCCCCTGGCACCCACACGTCTGTTTGGGTTCGCCGCACAGACATCCGTTCCTGACCTCCCACGCTTAGGAAGGCAAGGGACGGTACAGACGGAGAACTGGAGGCTGGCGAGCACCCCTGAACCCAGGTTCTTCACCGGCGGTGCCCAGGGGAGTCACACCTGGGAGGCGTGGTCAGGGTCCACGTGCCTGGCCTCACCCCAGGCATAGCTTCTGGAAACGGGACCCAGCCTCGTGTATGAGCATCTCTGCCCTAAGCCTTATTTCAGATGGCAGGCTGGACTCCCCCGCTGCTAGCAGCAGAATGGACACCTTCTGCCCTGTCCTCCCGCATTGCCTGCTTTCTTCTAACAGAAGTGTTCACGAACTCTGACTTGACCTCCAGGCTGCGGGGAGCGAGGACGAGGCTTCACTGGCTGGAGCCCCAACCTGACTGGTCCTCAGTTGGCCATCCTGAAATTCACACAAGACTCCACAGTGCTCATAAAAGCTAGGCAGGTGCTCCCCACCCTGGCAGGTCCAGAGCAATTCAGATCTGATTGTTCAATATTCAAAATGTAAAACACAGAGGTTGCTGAACCAGCACTTTGAAAAGTTAATTAAATGCCAGGTTTCTTTTTAAGAGCTACTCCATCACTTGCTGATTGCTTTGGCCACTTCACAGAATGAAGCTTTCACCCCGGACAATGAGTAAATGCTCTTCCTCACCCCCGCCCTGCGGAGACGGGGGCACAGGAGGAAGGGCACTCCGGCCCCCTGCTTTCCAGCAGTGATGCGCCGGGCCTGGCTGGTGACCAGAGCTGTCTGGATGGCCCTTTTCCATCCACTAAAAACACTCATCCTCACATGAAGCTGCTGGTTCTCTAAACATTCTCGAGCACAAGACTTCAAGGTTAAGGGTGTGGTCCCGCCATCTCCACCTTCACTGGAAGCCCAGTCCTTTGGTTGAACAAGCAGCCAACCCCCTTCTGGCTTTCACCCCACTTCTCTGTGACCCGCACAAGGTTTCTCCTCCCTAGCTTCACCGGTCACCCTCCACTCTCAGGGGACAGCCCTTCTCCAGGCCCCTGCCCCCACGAGCCTGGCACAGGACGGCAGATGACTGCTGGTAACAGTTAATGTTCACTGAGCTTTTTGGGTGCCAGGCACTGTCCTTGTATTCTCTTATTTCCATATTACTATTGTGTAACATATATTATAGGTAGTACTGCGTGTTGTTTAACTACCACACTATCTTATTTAACTTACTCCATTTCACAGCCGAGGAGACTGGGGCTCAGAGAGGTACAGGAGCTGGTGCAAGGCCACCCAGCAAGAGAGCCGAAGGGTCGGAAGACAAGCTCTGGACTGTCTGAGACCACAGCCCGGTTCCTAACCCTACATGGTACAGGGACACGCAGGCAGTCCCACACCACGGGAAACACTCATTTCACAGACTCTGCTTCAAATCCGATTGGTATGTTCCATGACCAGGATATACTTCCAACCTACAGTAGTACCGCAGCTTTGTCAGGCTTGACGATTTGGTAACTAATACTGGCGTAATTGTTCTGTATGATCTATTATGCATATTTTATTGACAACGTGACAGCTTGTTTCGTGGGGGGAAAAAAGGAGATCCCATGAACCTAAGTCATGTTTCCCTCCACATACTGTCCTTTTCTAAGTTCTTCTGTTCAAATGCAATTCCTTTCTTCTGGCATTGAGAAGCCACGCTGGCCTTCCAAGGGCATGACCTGGTCGGCCGAGGACAAGTTTGATTGCCCCGGCACATCTGGGACTGTGGTCACACCGGGCCCACGGCCAAACCCCGGGCCCTCCATTTCGTGCTGGGGCTCCGGGGTGGAGACACGGCACGCTGTAAGGAACCCCAGGTGTGCGGAGGCCACTGTGCCATCCCCCCGGCCCCGCGGACCGCTGGCCTCCACGGCTGCTCACACAGGCTACACACTGAAGGGTGAAAGGCGGCCCTAATGTAGACATCATCTCAGTTAAAATGTTTCTCTCGAGTTTAATGGAATACTGCAGAGATCTAAATGGAGATAAAGTACCACGGCTCAGAGAACAGCCAGGATGCTATCTTTATGCAGCATGACAATGTTCAGTGGTTAATTAGACACCGTTAACCTATTTTAGCAGGGGACATAACTGGGATAAATGGGGGGAAGTGTCCTTGAAGTCTCTTAATATCCACATCACATATTGGACCCGGGACTCGCCTCTCTGCTGCAAGACAGAATAGCTTTAAATAGACCAAAGTGCCAGGCATCTGGAGCCCTGACTGTCCCTGTGGAAGACCCTCTCCCAGCCTGTCACACATTGACCTCGACCTCTGACCCAGGAAGGGCTGCGAAGGGTTCAGATCAACGGTTACTTGTATAACTTGTTGCCTATGTGAGAAAACCTAGGAGTAAGGCGCTCCCAGGGCTCCCAATACAAAGAGAAGAAACTCTGTAGCAAGAGGCCAAATTCTTGGCAAGGGGATGAACAGCTAAATAGGAGCCAATCCCTCACATTTTAAAAGTCATCGGTCCTCTAGAAGAAAAGAAACCAAAACACCATTTTTTTGCAAGGTTTTCTACCCTCATAATCTAAAAACGTCCAATAAAAATCTCACAAGTGCCTCCAAACCTTACAGGGCATGCGAGAGAGGAGGCTGCCCCAGATCATGTGACACGTCACCCACGGATGCCCCCCGAGGCTGTATGACCCGCAAAGGGACCCTCAAAGCGCAAGCCCGTGTGTGAGCAGAGGAAAGCCTCGCCGCCGTTGCCTGGGCCACTGTGCCCACTCGGCGTCAGGCAGCTGACGCGCCGACTGTGGTCCTTCTGCTCTGAGATGCCCCCCCGCCTGTGACACTGATCAACAGCCAGACCTCTCCCACGGACTCAAGTTTTCCTTGGCCGGCAGACTTCTCCTGGCCGAAATCTCGCCAGAAAGCTGAAGCCCCTTCTCTTTCCCACCTTGGTCCCTGGTTCTTGCCATTCACGTGGTCAGTGCCCAGCACGTGTTTTCCGCATTGTGTTTTCTCCCTTCTTTTAAGACGAGGAACAATTCCCTAGCCCCCAACTTTGGGCACTCCAGTGTGTTAGGTCACATTTGATCACATTTGGCTACTGCCGGCAAGGTGTCAATTCAACAAGGTGTTTTGTAGAAAGAGGAAAGCCGATGTCTATGTCCTGTCTGCAGACTGCCAGGCCCCATCAAGTTGAAGGTATAGGAACTACATGACAATTCCTGGGTGAAGTCTGCCCCCTGCTGGTCAGGTTCAAAATAACATTATTTCTTCTGAACCACCCTTGAAAGGCGTATTTATCAGCAGGCAAAAGAGGCGAAGCACACAGGAACAGTTTTAGTGGCTAAAAAGAGTTATAGAAACATGAAATGTGTGTGTGTGTGTGTGTGTGCGCGCGCGCCCCCGCTATCAAGAAACTTAAAAAGTGGAAGAGTTTAGAACTCTAGATCTTAAGTATCTCAAATGAGGATTATTTTATTCAGAAACCTTATCAGGTAAGTAAGTACCTATTAGGCACGAACGGGAGGTGGGATTTGGGGGTCTCTTGCTCAGAGTTTCACAATCCTGCTGGGGAAAGCACAGAAATAACGACAATACCTCCAGGAGACTCACACGCTGTAGTGATGGATTCCCACTACCATCTACCCCGTGCCTGTTCTAGATGAACAAATGGGGGCTCGCAGTTGTTAAAGGGAACTAACAAGCCCCAAGGCGAGCTGGACACGGAGCTGGAACCAGAAACCAAGGTCCACACTTTCTCACCTGCTGCTGGGTCCAACATGCCCCAAACTTCATGGGACAAGTGAGGCGGATGCAAGCATGACGTCGTGGGAGCACTGAAAACAAGCGCTAGCCGTGCCACGGTGGGAGCCTGGGGGAGGGCTTCCTAGAAGACGGCCAAGCAAACGGCCAGTGGGCTGGCAACAGGCAGGAGGGCTGCGTGCAGGAAGGCTTTTCCAGTGGGAGGAGACAACCTGAGAACCCGCAGGAAGCACGGGTGTGTTCAGGAAGCAGCAGGGGCCCTGGCGGGGCTGAGATACCGACATGCCGGGGGCCGAATACGAGGACTGCACCAGAGCTGGCCGGGAGAGCAGCCAGACGTGACCGAGACGTCACTCATGACACGCAGGTATCAACTCTGTGAGTACATACGCTGATGTTGGTCAGGGATCAGGCGGGATTATGACGCTAGAAATCAATTTTCACTGGGTTCCCTTTTTTCCTGTCAAGTTACTTAAGTGCACCATGTAAAGAGAGTTGCAATGAAGAATGTGCAGCTCACCGCAGGTCCCGCGGTCTACCAGCAGCACGGAGAGGTCAGTGTGAGGAGCTCCTCCGCCGCTCCTGCTGCGGGGAGGCTGCGGGGGGAGGCAGCTGGGCGGCGGTGCCCCACGACAGCGTGCCCACGGCTGCCATTTTCAGATGCTGCCTTCGCTGAGGTTGCCGTGGCAGCGTACTTTCTGTACCTACTTTATGTTTTCTTTGATTCCTTCATTTCACTTTAATACATGTGTTTAAAAGAAAACATATCCTCAACAGAAAGCTCGTATCACCAGCTGTACCTTCTGGTAACTGTGAAAAACAATGAAGCTTTTAAGAAACACAAACCGAATTTTATTCTAGCTAGATAGTACTGTTTGCCAAACGTTGGAGCCCATGGGTTCCTTTTTTGTCAGTAAGGTAGATTAGCGAGGTTAGGAAGGGATAGAAGAAATCCTAGCTGCAAACAGAGACTTTCCCACTGACATAAGTAATGAGAGGGATTGAAAGCAAAAAGACAGTAACCTTGTGACTCAATGCCAGTCTCTGGGAAGCACAGCTGCGAGGACGAACAGCGAACCGACTTATTTCAGTTCATTTTAAATTGCTGAATGGATCGGGTCTCTTACTTCTCCTGGAGAGGAGTTTCTGCCCTGCCGTGGAAAAACCTGTGAAATTCCCGTCCAGTCACTTACCCATTGTTTCCTCAGCCCTGCCTTGCCACCCTGAAAAATGATGCCCCCCCAAAAAGCTCATGAGTACGCTGAGACCCAACCAAGTGAGGAAGTGCTCAAAGAGAGGGGGTGCCTCTGCCGTTACAGGAGCCCCCTCTCCAGCTGCCGGTGTAAGGGGCCATCAGCCCTGCGGGGCCGTGTGTGGCAGCTCCTGGAAGGCTCGGCGGCCACTCTGGCGAATCCTCGGTATAAAAGGACCAAGAACACCCCGGCACTTCAACACATGGCCTTTGTACAATCACCACTGTGAAGCTAGGAGAAACCGGCACAGCCGCCCGACAGCCAGGTGTGGCGAGGGCAGCACAGGCCAGAGAGTAAAACCACCGCAGACTCACTAGGCCAGGAGAAAGACCTAGACTGTGTGGGGGGGGGGCTCAACTGCACGGCGTGTCTATAACTGTGCACGCCCAGGCTGCCGGGCAGTCCTGTGCTGAAACTGTTTCTAGGGAGTCCTCAATAAGGGAATGAAAAAGAAAGGGATGGAGGAGGTGTGATGTTCGCAGATGCATCTTATTCTTGAGAGGCGGACTCCATCAAAGGGAGAACAAGGAGATGGTTTGTGTCGGGAGAATTCTACCCAATGGCAGCCATTCCCTCCTGGCTCTTAGCTGCTCACGCAGCAAAGCGGCGAGACCTCCTCCGCAGAGAGCTGGCTCAGGGGAGGCGACTTTCTTCCTTGAAAGTTGTTTTGTTCAATGAGATTGCTTCATATGATCAACATCTCATTTCTGCGAGGGTCCCAGAGGAGAGCAATAAAGACAATTTTATTCTAATAGACTCACTACTGCACAAATTGTGGAGTCCACGGCCCTTTCATGAACTTGAGATAAGTGAGTGCAGCTTTCAAGGTGTGAGGATGGGCTTGGCCGCATGAGAGGCGCAGCCTCTTACACTAATTAGCTGCCTGACCTTGGGCAGCGGGCCAAGGTGACCTTTAAGGCTTCTCTAACTCTACGAGTCTGCAACCGAATCCCTCAACCCCTGCCCCACCCCCAGGCCTCCTTTTCTCCATCTCCGAACTAAAGGGGCCACACTCCGTCACTTCTCAGGTCCTTCCCCAGCTGTGTATGACAAGGACCCTGCCTCTCCAGATCCCACCCCCATCTGTTCCTCATAAATGCCATTCTCTACCCTGAACAGCAGCCCCCACGCCCCCACACAACCCTGCTCCACAACTGGTTTATCCGGTCCTACTATTTCCATCAATACATTGTCAAGTGCTGGTTTGGAGAGCCCCGAGTCAACACGGTGGGGGAAACAAACAATGAACGAAAGGAAGGGGAGGGGGAGGGAAAGAAAGGACCCTCTTCCCTTTACTCAAGCATTTCTAGGGACAACAAAGTTAAAACAAGCTCTCTTCCTACCTAAGAATTGAAGGCGCTGTCTTCCTCGGTCCTCCCTTCTCCTTTCTTCCCTGCTGTCAAAACCTGCCACTACTTCCCCAATTACATAAAGAAACTTTACTTTCCCTTTGCACTGCTCTCCTAAACAATTAACCCACTTGAACACTCACACTTGTTTTCTGCCTGCTCACTACGACTCCTCTCCACTTCCATTTCAAGCAGCTGGACAGAGGATGTCTGTCTGGATGTGCCGAACCCTCGAACGGGTACCTCGGAATCAGCCCTGTTCTCTGGGTCCGGGAGGACTCAGAGCCCTGGCGCTCGGTCACGCAGGATCCAGCCAGATGGGTGCGGAGCTCTGGTCTGGGGGCCCCGCTGGAACGAGGGCTCGGAGTATGAGCTCTGGAGTCAGAGGCTTCGCATCAGTTTCACTGTTCGCCAGCCGTGTGGTCTTCCGGGAGTAATTTAAAATCTGCAAAACTGGTGATGGCACCACACTGCAGTTTAGGGGGATGTTGTAAGAATCCAATAATTAGTGCAAAGCAGTGAGCACAGTACTCGGCACACAAGAACTGCTCGGAGCCGGAGCTGCTGCTTCTATTACCATTATTGCTATTATCACTCCAGTCTCCACTGCCTATGTTGCCAATCCTTCTTGAGACACTTTTCCTCCCTCTGCCTTGTCCCTGAGCCCCGGCCCGGAGATGGGCGCTGGCCGGGTGCACCCAGCTGAGTCATTTTGTTCTTTTTGCTTCAAGACCCATCCATCGTTCCCTTGCTTCACCACATTCCTGCCGCCCCTTGCTGAGCGTGCTGGACCCTCGGCTGACGTGCCGGGCAGCCCGCCCGCACGGGCCTTCACCGCCTGGCCTGCCTCCTCCCAACTACACAGCGCGTGCACACGTGAAGCCTCTGCCGCAGCTGGCTGCCGCTCTCTGCCACACAGCCAGGCCGGCCCCTGGGGTCCGCCTCCCAGTTGCCCAGGGAATGCCGTCTGGTGGTTTCTGGCTCCAGCTTTACTTTTTCTGTCCCTTGGTTCCTTCCTCCATTTCACCCGCTTCTGCTTGCACCTGTCTAAAAAGTGACTTTTTCTGGCTTTTGAATCTTTTCCAGAGGACTTCTCACTTCTGGGAAGTTCTGGGATTAGCAGGATTGTCCCTACGCTCCTCGGCACTACCTCCCCGCACCCTGTGACGGTCCTCAGAGCAGGATGGGCTCACGCAGTGATTTCTGTGTCTCAGCTTGACGGGCTCGGCCCACAGAGAGCGAGCAACCTGGCACCTCCGCAAATCACCTCCCCTTCATCTTTACACAAACCCGAGTCTGTGTGAGGTGGCGATGAGCCCAACTAAAAACATTCAGCTCCCCGGCCTCTTTTGCACCAAGAGCTGGGCGTGCACCACACTTCTGACTGGTGGAAACGATGTGGCAGTCCCTGGAGAGCACATCCCACTCCACCCCAAAGATCTCCACCTCATTCTCCCCTCTTCCTGCCTGGAAAACAGAGGTGAGGCCTGGAGGCTCAGCAGCCACCACACGACCATGAGGCGTGCACTTGATACAAAGAACCCATGCTAAGGACAGTGGGCAGCAAGATGGAGAAGTTCCATCCTTCCCACGGAGCTGCCCCACCAGCCCTGGACCACAGAACCCCGGACCTCTTGTTTTCTGAGACAAACCTCTTTCTGCTTAAGCCCCTGTCAGTGGGGTTCTGTTGCTTGCAGATGAATGCAACCTCAATTAACACAGCATATCTAGTGGCAAACAGGAAGTCATTCTAGTGGACAAGGAACGCGTATTCTATGAAGAAAGCCAGTCTCACACAATCCTAATTCGCCAACCTCCATACACGGTCTCATTAGAGAAAGCAATGCTCTGAAGTGATACAAGAGGCGTGTACTTCTCGGGGTATAAGTGAGCGACGTCGCCAAACTCAGCAGGAAAGAAGGGGTCGAACTCAGGAGAAAGATGAGCAGTGCTCTCCACAACCCTGTCGAGTTTAAGAGAGCACACTCCACTCTAAAGAATGAAGATGAGACAACCCTTAAAAGGAGGGCATCGCACTCAGAGAAAGGGATGCCTTTTCACATCTGCAAAGACCCCCGGGTCATAACTATGCGGCATTAAAAAGGTGTTTAGATGAAATGTAATGATGTGTCCCTGGCACCGTTGGTCATATGCTTGTCAACACTCCAGCGGCTCCCGGTTCCCCAATAATAAAGTACGTGCCTAGAGGTCAGGGCCCTGAGTGTGGGCCTCTCCTGCCTACCTCCTGCACTGCCCTAGGTGGGGCTGGGCCTCAGGCACCCACCCTGCTCATCCCAGACACACTGGGCCTCCATGCCTCCATGCCCTCAGCCCGTGCCTAGATGCCTGTCCTTGCCTCAGCGTTTGTCAACTGTTCCGAGGCGATGACTGGCTTGTTCCCCTCAGCTGTCTACGAAGCTATTTCAGAAGTTCAGACACACTCTCCGGGTTGCAGGGGCCTTTGAGACCCTCAGTGTTAATGCTGAAGGGACAGCCCAAGGGTGCAGAGCTGGCAGCCCAAGGTCACGCTGGGCCTCTCCTGCTCTTGCTCCCAGCTCAGTGCTCGGCACAGAGACATCCTGAATACAGCAAGGCCTGCATATTGGGAGCGTCCCTGAATCCTAACGTCCTAGGGCTGAAAAGGGGACTCTGAGATTACCTAGTCCAAACCCCGAGGGAACCTTAGCCCGGAAAGCCCACAGGACTTGCCCCGAGATCACATGGCGAGTGAGTGGCAGAAGGGCCTAGAACACAGGCAGGTGTCCCGACTCCTAACACATGCGTAGGAAAAGGGTGGCCCCAAGAAAGGCAAGTGACCAGGAATGAGCGCAGGAAACGACCTCCAAGGCAGACGCCTAACTGGGTTTAACGTGCACCTGCAGCACCTCACTCTGGGCCGAGCGCCTCCTGCGTCACGCGGCCTTCAGCCTCGCAAAGGAGGCACAGGCCTGGAACCAGAGGCGGGGCTGCCAGGGCACCTGTCGCCAGGACCGGCTCCTAGCTGGCTGCCTGGGAATGGATCCAGTTCTTGGAGGGCACTGCAGGGTTAGAAGGAACAATCATTTCCAATGCCTAATTGAACTTAATGACTAGCCTAATTAGGCCTTTCAATGGCAGGACCAGCACGGCCTTGGCTCGCGCCCCTGAGTACAGGCTGCATCCTTTGTGCTCACCTTCCTCTCAGGGGTCAGGCAGCTGGCTGGGGCACAGCTCCGAGACAGGTGGGCCGGCGAAGGGTAAGAAGGGTGCGGGTCACCCATTCACTCCCTGTT
>PVKM010023832.1:0-20906 GCA_004027735.1 Carollia perspicillata
GTGTCCAACCAGAGGTCCCAGGAAAGAGGAGGGTTAGATGCAATCATCTCTCCTGGAATTGTCTTTCCCAGAGACCTTCTGGATGGATGTGAGAGATTCCTGGACTTAGGGAATTTCTTGCTCTTCTTTTTGGCTTGCTTTGCTTCTCCCATCTGGAAATTGTCCAAATCTTTCTTTCTCTTTCTCCAACTCCCACCTTTTTTTTTTTTTTTTAAGATTTTATTTATTTATTTTTAGACAGACGGGAAGGGAGGGAGAAAGAGAGAGAGAAACATCAATGTGTGGTTGCCTCTCACATGACCCCCACTGGGGACCTGGCCCGCAACCCAGGTATGTGCCCTGACTGGGAATCAAACTGGCGACCCTTTGGTTCACAGCCTGCACTCAATCCACTGAGCCACACCAGCCAGGGCTCTCACCCTTTTCTTGAAAGCCTGTTCTGACCCTTCCAGGGTTTAGTGCTCCCTAAGCTCAGGGACTGTGACCCGTGGAGTCTGACTGACGAGTGGGAAGGCGATGCCTGTGATGACCTTGGATTCCACCAGCTGCACAGGGTCTGCTGTCACTGTGCCGCCACAGTTGAGGAGGGGGCGGGGTTCTCAGGGCTGCACTGCACAACCGACCAGCGAGGCCAGACTCAGCTGTGTGGGTGGTGAATGCGCCCAGGGTCCTGGCGCAGCTGGACTGCTTGTGTTCGGTGAATTGCTTCAGGCTGGCTTCCTTGGTTAGCAAAAGGTTCCAGGAAGCAGAATCCAGGGAGGGAAACTGGACTGCTCACTGGGGAAGAGACTCTGAGTGCTGCGGCCACCCAAGTTCAGTGAGTTCATCTTCACGTGGCCTGGAAGACATGAGGGCCTTGTGCACAGGGAGCAGCTGGGCTCCTTGCTGCGGGTCTGCGCTTTTCCAAGCAAAGTACCACTGGGATTTGGAATCCAAACAGGTCAGGGGACCAGCCAAGGTTTTAAATTTGGAGTACTTGAGTACTTATGTAGCTCCCATGATGTGGGAAGTTGAGTAACTACTATATGGGCTGACTTATCTTAAAGTGATTGACTTGAAACGAAGGAAATATGATGTCCAGTTCTGCTGTTCATCAGCTAAATTCTGACATGAGCCCAAATATTCCCTTATTACGAAACACCAACACAAGGGTGCTGTTTTTGTGGTTGTATTTTTATTTATTTGGGCTTATGTTTGCTTTTTGAAACCCTTCATGAATGTATTTTCACAAAAATCAAATCGATAATTTCTAAAATTCACTGTTAGGGAAAAAAGGCAGAACATAAAAATGTTCTGTGAACTGGAAGTAAATTAGATTTTTTTCTGTGCAAGTTTCTATAGAAGTCTGAATCATATTAACAACTTTGGTTTTTGAAATAGTTGGAGGTTTAAACCAATCTGAATTCCTTGATTAAAAAAAAATTATTTGTTTATTTTTAGAGAGAGCGAAAGGGAAGGAGAAAGAGAGAGAGGGAAACATCAATATGTGGTTGCCTCTTGTGTGCCCCCTACCAGGGGTGGGGAGACCTGGCCTACAACCCAGGCATGTGCCCTGACTGGGAATCGAACCAGCAATCCTTCGGTTCACAGGCTCATGCTTAATCCACTGAGCTACACCAGCCAGGGCAATTTTTTTTTAATAGAAAATAAATTTCATCATTTTCAAGGTGAAAAAAAAATGAGCAACTTAGGAATACTTTTACATAATTGGGGTTTACGCTGAAGACTGAAAATCAAGTTAAGTATCAGTGTGTATTTTTCAAGTAAAGAGGACTCAAAATTCCTAAGAACAATTGGTTTTTAAGTTAGATTTCTTATGCTAGTCCTCTTGTCTCATTTACACAATTATCTCCCACTAAAGCAAGAGTTCTGCTAGAAAGTGTTTAAATAATGGGCTCTGTTTCACTTTAACTGAAATACCATTGAATTGAATTTTTTAAAAACTGGCAAAAATACATCTACCCGCCCCACGTTAGGGTCCCGCACTGCAGAGCTGGCCTCACTAACCCTTGCGCCTCGCCGGCCCCTGGTCCCCTGCCTGCGGCCAGCTCCCAGCTGGTGGACCGTGGCAGCCTACAGACTCCAAGACCTGGGCTTGGGACGGCTCGTGTTCAAGTCACAGCCGTGTCACTGTGTGATTGTGGGAAAGTCTCTAAGCACCAGTCACCTCCTGAGTAAAATGGGAATCATAACAGGACCCATCTCCTATGACTGTTCTGTGACTGAAGAAAAATAAACCCTAAAGCACCCAGCACCCTGCCTGTCTCAGGTCCCAGCGAACATCTGCTGGCACCACGTCCTGGGATGAGGCCAAATCACTCTTCTCGGGCCAGATGTTCTCTCTCAGACCACACGTTGCTTCACCAGGAAGCATGTCGGGAAAGCCCATCTCCTCTTCTTCTTCCGGGAGAGCCGAGCTCATACTTCAAGCCTCCGTTCAAAGGTCAGTTTGTCCACAACTTTTTACTGCGGCCCCCTCGCCCCCACCCACTTTAAGGCTAGTCGGCAGCTCCTGACCACGATCAACTGAAATTATGTCTTTAGGCCTCGCTTTTCCACAGAACCCAGGAGCATGTACAGTACAGAACTGAACGCTAGTCCTCTTTGCACTGCACATGCCGCCAGGCACCGAGCGGGCCTCCATAAGTATTTATTGAGTGCACGAAACAAAATGGAATCGAATGGCATGTGTGCGGCTGTTAGGATGTATGGAGCACATGGCTTCAGAGAATATAATCCAGATTATATGTTTTCCGGAACTGAGTATAAATGAATTTAACCAAATCAGATGCCATGGGACACGGGACATAAAGAGACATTAGGGTGTTGCCATCTGCCCGGGAAGGATGTGTTACCTGTCTTGTAAGTGCCTGAGAAGCTTAATGGCAAAGGGACAGTATACTCTCAAGCCATTGCCCACCTCCAAACACAAAAACTCTTACGTCAAGATATTTTGGTACAAGGCAAATAAATCATGTCAATTTGCCAAATCAGGGGGTGAAGAGATGACAATCTACCCTACTTTAGAAAGAAAACCTTTTGGAAGGAAATACTGTGGTTTTATTTTAGGTAGGAAGCAAAGTAACATCTCTTAAAAAATCAGATGACCGCGAGCCATTCAGGCTCACTACCAAGAGTGGTTGGAGAGGGGCAGGTGGGGGATGAGGCACGGGGAGGAAACTGACGGACGTGTTCACTGTACGCCAGGCACCCAGGTACTTGACCTAAAATGCAATGCTCAGAGGAACCTCAGAGGAAAATATTATCACCCCATTTTACTGGTGGGGAAGTTGAGTCTTGATGAGGTTCAGGGACCAAACCAAGGCCAAACATATGAGTGGCTTTTTGCTCTGTAACAGAACTCCTCCACCAGCGACCGCAGTGGGGGCAGCTCTCGTCCAAGCCTTCTCCCCTGTGACCCGCCCACCCTTCCCTCGGCTGCTAGAGCAATTTTCCCAAAGTGAGTCCAGCTAAACCTTCCGCTCTCTTTCTGTTTTTTAATTATTAATAATTATTATTGTTAGCCTATTACAGTTGTCGCAATTTTTCCTTCCCCTGCTCGCCTCTGCCCATCCCCCACTCCCACAGGCGATCCCCACACTGTGGTCCAGGTCTGCAGTGATTCATAGATGTTCTTTGACTAGTCCCTTTCCCTTCCACTCTTTCAAACTGTCCATGGTTACCTAACATTCACAGAAGAAAAACGCAAATACTAAAACTCATTGACTCACTGACAGAACATACTTAACAGCCTCAGCTCCCACTGTAGCCTGTCCTGCATCTTCTGGACTGTCACACTTGACCATGTTTCTCATGTCTCATCTGTGCGATGCAAGACTTCAGTTTCCTTGGCTGCCATCTTTCCTGCGTCATCTTGATTCATTCTCTTGAAAGCCAATCCATCCGTCTGTATCTTTCACTCCTTCCTCCCTGTGAAGTCCTCTTTTATATTTAAACAATCTCTTCCACATCCTCAGTCTCACTTTTCTCTCCAACTAAAAGTCACTATAACTGGCCCCTCACCACTAAAATCACTGCCCCTAAAGTCTCCAACTGTTCTTCATGTCGAAAATAACGTGGAAAATAATGGCTAACATTTAAAGACGGTTCTGAATATTATACAATCATGCAGATTTATAGAGGAGGCTCAGAGTAAAATAAGTGCCTCGCCTCCAGTCACTTGGAAAGCAGCAGTGAGACTTCCAATCAATAAGCTTTTGGATTTCAGTCTCCCGAGGCCTTTTAACACCACTTCACAGACTCTATCCTTTGCCTCTCCTGCTGTTTTCTCAAGCTGTTCCTTCTCCATTTTCTCGGTAAACTCTGACTCTTCTACAGGTGTGCTCATTGCTGGTGTTCCTCAAGAATCTTTCTTTTAATGCTCTGTTCACACCTCTAGGAGAGCGCAGGGTGCCCTAGCTGTACCCGTCACCTCTGCAGGCTCACGATGCCCCAACCTGTGTGCTGCCCATTTCTCTCTGTTAACCTTTGTGCTTCCCCAACATGCTCCTTACTAGAAATCTCCACTTGAATATCTCGCTTGATTAAACCACATGTGTTTAAAAACCAAACTCACCTTCATGACTTTGAACCTTCTTCTCTCCAGAGTCCCTTAGTTGATGACACACCACCAATTTAATTTCTCAAGTTAGAAACTCAAAGCCAGAAAACTAAAAATGGAACTGCCTTTTGACCCAGCAATTCCATTGCTAGGATTATACCCTAAGAACCCTGAATCACCAACTCAAGAGAACCCATGTACTCCAATGTTCATAGCAGCACAATTTACAACAGACACGTGCTGGAAGCAACCTAAGTGCCCATCATAAATGAATGGATCAAAAAACTGTGGTATATTTACATAATGGAATACTATGCAGCTGAAAGAAAAGTGCCCCTTCCCTTCACCAGAGCCTGGATGGATCAGGAGAGCATCATGCTAAGTGAAATAAGCCAGGCGGTGAAAGACAAACATCATATGGTCTCACCTATAAGTGGAACCTAATCAACATAACAAACAAGCAAGCAAAATAGAACCAGAGACATGGAAATAAAAAACAAACTGACAGTAACCAGAGGACAGGTGGGAGGGGATAAGGGAGAGAAAAGGGAGAGGGTTTTCAGGCATATCTATAAAGGACACATGGACAAAACCAAAGGGAGGTAGGATCAAGGGCAGGAAGTGGGGATGGCTGGGGTGGGGGGAGTGGTGGGAGGAAAATGGAAACAATTGTACTTGAACAACAATAAAAAACATGTGAAAAAAAAAGAAACTTAAGGTCAACCCTTGCCTTCTTGCTCGCTCTCTCTCAGCTTGTACCCAAAAAATCACTAAAACCTGTCTAAGTCTGCAATAATTACACCACTTCTCTGCTTAAACCCTCAAGAGCTATTTCCTTCAGGAGACAAGTCTAAAATCTTAACATGGTCAACAAACTTGTATGATATATTTTCTCACCCCTCCTAGCCTTATTTTAGGCCACTCCCCCTTTTCAATGTGCTCTCCGCACATTAGATTTCTTTCGGTTTCTTGAACGCACTGCATCTCCCCACCACCGAGCATGTGAACATGACATGTCTCTTCAGGGACACACCTCCATCCCCAATGCTGATGTCGCTGCTCACCTTCCGTTCTCAGCTTACCTTTCTGGGGGCTGCTTATTCTGGTCCCTCAGGTGAGTGTCTCAGCTACTTACCTCTCAGGACACCAATTTTCTTTCCCAGTACTATTCATTCTCCTTGTCCTTACTTATTTAACGTGTCTCCCCTGATAGCGTACATTATGGCTATTATTCTCCGTGCCAAGGAAAGTTCTGGGCACGTGGCTAACGTTCAGTAAGAATGGACAGCCTGCTTCATCACCTGCGTGAAATCCTGATTTCTCCCAGGCTTCTCTCTCAGGCCTTCACAGCCCTTTGCTTGCAGCCAGCCTCGGTTAACATTTCTGATTTACCTCTCTTTCTCCTCCATACACACATGATCTTCTTGAGGAAGAAGACTTACCCTCCAGCATGGTGACAATAATGTTCATTAAATTAAAGAGGAAAGACTATAAGCCTAAGTCTTATGCCTTACAAACCCTCAGATCTAAGAGAGTCAGGAATGTGGAGTGAGGTCATGTCCCCGAAACACTCCAGGGATGGGTTACTCATTTCCAAAGAGATAGAAGAACACCAACAAACAGCAGGAACTGTGCTTTAGCAGTTAGATGTCTTTATGTGGTCATTTCAAAAACGGCCATGCCATTGGAAAGCGTAGAAATTAGGAATCTTTCTCGACTTCTCCACCCTTCTCACGTCCTCTCCTTGCTCAGGCACCAAAGCATCCTACGTGGGGCTGACCGCTCCTCCTCCGCTCCAGCTGCACCTCCTCTGTCTGGGCCCGAACATCTTCGTCTCTCACCTGGCACATCGGCTCTGCTCTCCCTAGTCCGTCCCCCTCTTATACACCAACTGCACTGCTGTCACAGTCAGTCCTCTAGAACTTAATCTGACCATATTTCCTCTGCTTACGCCTTCAGAGACTCCTGTTACCTACAGGACAAAGTCTTTCACAGATGGCATCCAAGATGCTCCATGTTGGCGCTCAAACGCACCTTTGCAGGCGCCACCCTGTCATTTCTCTCCCATGCCCCCAGTGTCTCTAAAACCCTGAACTCTCTCATCCTTAGTGCAGTCTTTGCTTTTAGTCTTTGCACGCTCCCCATCTCCACACATGCATGTCTTCTGCCTACTTGTCTCATAACCAGATTAAACACTTCTCTGTGTCACGTACTGGAGTTAGCTGTTCCTACCAGGGACTCACAGATCTGTTTGGATATCTGTCAAGCTGTGTTTTCCGTTACTGAACCCAAGAAGATAGGGTAATGTCCGCTGCTTCTCTGAATCTCTAGCACCTATCGTATACTAAGTACTCAATAAATGTTGATTAAGTAAAGGATTGAAGACTCCAGGTCTTTGTGCATCAGGCTGGTGGACTAGGTTTTCCTGTCTGTCTAGGCTTTTGTTTCTTTCCTTAATTAGAAGATTGTATATTTAGAGCCTCTATTCATGATGAGTTGTTCTTGTTAGAGAAAGTTATTTTACAGTAGTTTTCTGTCACCTACACACTGATGAGTTAGCTATTGTACATTTTGTTGTGCATCTACTGTATGTATTAAGAATTAGGAATGAGGGCAGGTTTGTGTGCTAAAAACAAGATCTTAAGTGCTTTCAAGGGCAAATAAAAATGGGAAGTGTTTTCCATTTGTTATTATTTATGTGATTGCTCTAATGTCATTCTGCTGGTAATTTATGCAGTTCCCCTTCTCTGTTCAACTTCTTAAGTGCAAATAATTGAAGATTGTCAAAACATTTTAAATAACTGTGACCTTCATGTGCGCTGTGAATAAGAAGGTGCAGAAAAAGAGTTCGCCTCCAAAAGGGGGAAAAGTTCACTCCTGAATGGCTTAAGAAATGACAAAATGAGTTTACAGAAAGCTTGACAGGAAACAGGAAGGTCTGAAAAACACTGTGATAAGGAAAGCCATAAAGAGAAATGCTGACCCAGAAAAGAGAGATCTGAAAATGACACAGATGCAGGATCATTTCTCTGAGGGATTTTTTTAAGATATGGATAAAGAAGTGAGTATTGAACTCATCATAATTCTGTAAGACAAGCATGTCTGATGAGAGGGGGAAATTATTCATTCTACTGGAATTGCTTTAATGGAAGCTTCTTGATAAAAGCTGCATCTTAAAATACTCATTCAGTGATGAGCAGTTATTTCAAGATGTGAATCACGGCTGTGGTTGCAGTGAGGTTTGTTATGTGAAGCACGCCGCATCTACAGGATGTTGAGTTGAGCCAAACGAGCAGTGTGCTGACAACTGGCCTTTCTGGACAGCTGGTGTCCAACCCAGTGGCCTGCTAGAAGCCATCAACGACTAGTGAATCTATGAATACCACCCAAGCAGAAGGGTGGGGTCAGCCTTCGAGCCCTTTCTTTCCTCCTGGGTAATCCCCATCTGCCCAGGCAGAGTCCTTCCCAGGCTCAGCCATTCAAAACACTTTCCAGTTCCCTCTTCACTGTAACTGAGCAACGTCCCCTGTTGATCTTCAGGCCTTCATCCCTCTTTCTGTGCTCATGAAAACCGAAGGTTTGGGTGTAAATCTCTAGAGAGGAGAAATTAAACTTCAACTACCCGGTTCAGCTGTCCCTGGTCTTGTGCATCACTCAAGACTGAAGTCAAATGTCACCTCCCGACACCTCACCCAATTCTCCCAGGCAGCCAGGCTCTACTGCTCCCACACCCCTGTATTTCTGTGCATACCTCTATTGTCCTATACTCTTATCATTACTGTGGTAATCTGTTTACATACCTTGGGTGCCCAAGGCAAGTACTGCACTGTAATCAGTCTCCCTTCCCTGAAGCCTAGCACAGGGCTAGCTACTCAGTACTGGTCATGGAACGAAAGTATGAATGAATGCACTTCTAAATGGAGAACTGTGAAAAGGAGACTTCGTCTGTCAACACCCATTTAGAGATAAGAGCCAAACCTCTTGGATGGCAAGAACTGCCAACCTGGCCTTGACCGGTATGGTTCAGTTGGTTGGCCTTCACCTGGTGAGGCGAGGGGTTGCCAGTTCGATTTCCGGTCCAGGAAGGTGCCTAGGTTGCAGGTTCAGTCCCTGGTCGGGGCATGTGTGAGAGGCAACTAGTCGATGTCTCTCTCTCACGTCAATATTTCTCTCCCTCTCTTCTCCCTCCTTTCCCTTCTCTCTAGAAATAAATAAACTACTTTAAAAAAAAAGAATCGCCAATGTGAAATTTGAATTTGGACTGAGGTTTGGTGCAAGGTGCCTGAGTCCCATAAACAAGTGCACTGGATGGCTGGAATTTGTCTCCGTAAGTAATCGCTGACGTCCCTAAGGATGCTACGGTTCCCTTTCTGAAGTCAGTGTCCTCACCCAGGCCCTGCCAGGCATCTTTCCCTGATGCATTTAAACTGGGCACCAGGGACCTTCAGAAACAATGGAGCTCGAAGAAAGCACTTTGCATCTGGGATGATCTGGATTACAACTTAACTGGGATTTGAGGTGGACTGAGTGGGAAGCTACTAAGGCTGGTCTTTCAGTGCAAAAGGGGAGCACATTTTTTCATGGTGTGAAATTGCTGTTCATTTGCCCCCAAACCTATACTAACCCCACGTAGCCATAGTCCTTTCTCATTTTCCATTTAGCACAAGGGCTTTGGGTCTCTAAAAACAAGGTCGATTACACAACCAACACAGGTAGAAGACATTTACTAACATTTATTCTGATATCCCATCAGACATTTATTCTGATATCCCAAAGGCCTTTAAAACCTTCCGTCTGATATTAGGGAGGTACACTGATGGGTGTACCGCTCTCAGTCAGGAATGTCAACATACCACACTGGCAGAGGCAACAATGAGATGGGGGCAGGGAGGAAGGAGGAAGGTAGAATTATGACACTATTTGAAGAGGAGGAGCCCTTTTGAGAAACTAGAATTTAAAAAATGACTTTTGGGGTCCTGTAGCAAGTGCCTATGAAATGGAGTCCAGAACCCTGCCAATCCCTCAGAATGGACATAGGAAATTTCAAGGAAGCTTTGCAACTGCACACATGTGGCCTCCCTGTGGGGCTATTCTGAAACAGTTTGCCAGCTCCTGTAACTGAGGCTCGTCGGGGTGAGAAGAGGAGGGGTGGAAAGACAAACCAGGGCTCCCCTTCCATGGCAGACAGGAGGTCAGCAGTGCTGCAGCAGGACTCCACAAGTTGTATTTTACAAGCCACAGGAAACACCATGGGAGAACACAGGCTTAAAGGGGAAACGCAGTCCAGCTGGGTGCAAAACTCCTGAGTTTCAATTAGATGTTCCGAGCCTGGGCAAGACAGCAAAGGGAGGCCCGCCTACCCAATGTCTAATGTTTACACGTAACAAATGAAGTGAACAAGCTGGTAAATAAAATAGGTTTATCCTCCCACTTCACAAATCTACCTTCCCAGTGGCCTGGTTAGATTTCTCAGACTCCTTGGCATTTCGTGCAAGAACATGGCACTTTGCAAAGAGACAGCAGTGGCAGTCCCTGGTCCCTGTACTTGTGGTCTGCCCCATCCATATTACTCCTTACCCCTGGCTCCTTGGGGTACCAGGAGAGGCCCCACATGCATGCATTTGGAAACCTTAGGAGCATGTCCAAGTCTGTCTATACCCTTACAGACAGCCGCTCCTTGCTCACCGTCAGGGCTGGGCTGTCTGTCTTCAGGCTGGGCATTGGGGGAGAAACCCAGGAAGCAGGCTTGTCATTATTTGGATCCCCAATACCCAGTGTGTGGGGAGGCTACACAGACTCCAGGTAAGCATGTCTCCATGAACCCAAGGAATCTTTACTTTGTACTGAAGGGCACGGCTCTCAAAAGATCAGAATAGAGCCATCTGGTCCAAGAGCAGGGCTGGGTACAGAAACTTCAAATCTAAAATAAACAAAGAAAACAGAGACAAACGCACAGATACAGAGAACAAAACTGATGGTCACCAGATTGGATGGGGATTGGGGGGATGGGTGAAAAGGGGGAAGAGAGTAAGAAGTACAAATTGCCAGTTATAAAAAAAATAACGAGGATTTAAAGTACTGCAAAGGGACCAAAATCAATAATATTGTAATAAATATGAGTGGTGTCACATGAGTTCTAGATGATGGGTGATCACTTTGTAAGTTATACACAGAGTAGCAAAAGTAAGTTTATAGTCGTTCGTATGGAAACTAATACAATAAATAATAAATAATAATACAAGAATAAACTCTGTGTTCCGTCTACATTTGCCCCACCCTGTAAATGTCTATCACTACATTGTACATCTGAAATGTTACCACAGACAGTCAGTGGGAGTGCAGGCAGCCTGTGGTAGGGTGAGCGCAAGCCAGCTGGTGGCCGGCTGGCCACTGCAGAGGGGTGACAGCATGGGGGCTGTGCAGAGGACGTGAGAGCATCGGGATCCAAGGGTGCCCTGCAGACTCCAAATGGCTCCCCTGGATGTGTGGGCACTGTGTCCAGCATCGGGGGATGGGCTGAGGGTGGCGATGCCTCCAGGCTCCCTGATGGCAGGTCCTGCAGCCCACCACTACCATAGACAGTCAGGGAGCACTAGGGAGTCTCCACCATTGGTCAAGATGGCACAGAGGGAGGTTCTTACACTGAGCATGCCAAAAGATGAAAGTACCGAGCCTCGGCGTGCAAAAGCTAGAAAGATAAATAGACCGGATCCGAGTGCCAAAAGCCAGCAAGAGAGTTGGATTAAAAAAGTCCTCCCTTCCCTATCCCTAAAAGAACCGTGGGCTTGAGCAGGAGAGGAGATGGTCTTTGACAAAGGAAAGAGTCCACCATTCTCTCAGGTCATGGCACCCAAAAGAACCTCTTCCCTTTTACATCAGGACCTCCCTCACAAGTCTGGCTTTTGCTGTGGCAGGCAGCTGACTCTGTGTTTTTGGTTACAGTTTTTGGCAACTCAGTGGTGGGACAGTGTGGACATAGGCAAGTCCTGGATGGCCTGGGCTGGGGTCCCAGATGCCTGTGGCAGGCCAACCCTGGAGCAGGGCTGTGGGGACCTCCCAGCAGCTGCTGAGAGCTGTCCTCTGGAGATTTCCCTGCTCTCCTCCAGGCGTCAGTGCCTGAACCGCTTGGCTGGTCACAGGAAATGGGTATCTGGGGAGCAGACGGACTCCAAGACTGGGTAGGTCAAACTGGCGTGCACACTGGGGCTCCCCTGTCCCTGCCACTTGGGCTTTGTGCCACTTGGGTCCAGTTGGGACCATTTGCAGTACTGGCTGGGAGGCTGTTCTAGGCTGTCCTGCCACTTGAGCTCTGTGTTATCTGGGTCCAGTCAGCACCACTCGTGGTGTCAGCTGGCAGGAGGTAAGGTGCTAGGATTTGCTTGTGAGCGCTCATTTGGATGAATGGAATTATGGATACAGATTTTGTTCACACATTTCCACTCCATCTGGGGTCTTTCTATGGTTATGGTTTTGGGGTTTACTTTTGCACAATCGGGGGTTCTTCTATTTCAATTCCTGAAGGGAGCCCACTGGGCCAAACATTAGTAGACTGATCCCAGGTACAGCTACGGTCCCATGACTAAGGAGGAACTGGTTTTCTATTGTAACACTGATTGGCCTGTGTATACTTTACACTGTGGGGGGAAATGGCTCCTAAATGGTTGCCTAAATTACTACATTATCAAACAATCGGAATTGTTTTGACAATGGTCAGGGAAATGGGACAAAATCCCTTATGCCCAGGCATTTGTGTCTTTATACAAGAAAGATTTAGCAAAGAAATGGAAAAACTAATGATGCAGAGAAGAGAACTGGCATTAAAAGTCCTCACTGGTAGTAAGACATAGGAAGCAAAGGAAAAGGAGGAGATATGTCTCTTTAAAATGCTCCGAACCCAGGGGACCCAGGATTAGCAGCAAGAAGATTCCCTCCCCACCACCACCCCTGCTGCTAAATGCCCTTGAAATGAGCCACAGAGGGGCAATGGCTGCACCCCTGTATGATAAAGAAATGGTATCCCCCCCTGGAAACCTAGCAGGGTACCCAATTAGGCCAGGGAGCATCCCTATTTGGAGTGGGACAATTCCCTTTGAGGCAATACCCTGTGGACAAAATAAACCAGGAAGGCCAGCCTGCTGGCCACTACTGGATCCATACTCTATTTTCCACTTCATATTTACTGAATTGGAAGAACTCAACACCCCATATGGGGAGTATCCTCAGAAAATGGCAGATCTTAGCACATCCATTCTTGCCACTCACCATCCAAACTGGGCACAGTTTGGCACAGGCTCTGCCTAACATCCTGCTAACGGCAGGTGAAAGGCAGCTAGATAACAGGTAAGGCTAGTGAAGAAGCTCATCCCCTGTATCAACAGAGTCCCAACGGAACCTCAACCCAACTGGGATGATTCCCTTGACGGAGCCCAACTGGGACCTGAGTCGAAGGGAACTAGCCTCCCTGGACTATTACAAAAGGTGCATATTGAAAGGGCTTACGAAAGGGGTGCGTAGCCCCGGACAGTGTGGCTGTGATGGTTGAAGCGTCACTGCGTGCACTAGGGAGTTGCAGGTCCCATTCACGGTTACGGCACTCACCAAGGCTGCGGGTTCGGTCCCCCACTGGAGTGCATGAGGCCAACAATCTGTTTCTTTCTCACACTGATGTTTCTCTCCCTCCCTTCCCCTTACTCCCTCTCTCTAAAAACTCAGTAAGTATGTCCCGAGTGAGGATAACAACCAAAAAAAAAAGAGGTGCCTAAACAAAGGAGCCTGTACATGGTACAGGCCATTAAACAGAAACCAAGTGAAGATCCCTCTGAATTTTTAGAAAGGCTCTATCAGGCCCTTCTACAGGGGCAAAGAGGCAGATCCAGCACCTATTTTGAAAAATTTTCATTCTGAAAATTTTCAAACATATAAAAGGTCAAGAGTATGGTATAACAACTCCAATCCTGCATTCATGACCCGGCTTCAGTAATTAAAAGGGTCAGTATTCTACCAAATTGTTCATCTATTCCTTGACTTTTTTTCTGGAATATTTTAAAGCAAATCCCAGACATGGGAAAATCTCACTCCAAAACATTTATGAAGACTTCTTTTTGTTTCCCTAGTGTCTTTTAAAACAACCTAGACGTCAGTATGCTTCTATGATAGCTGATTTTTTCTTTAATACCATTACTGTGATATTCTAACATTTACAATCCCTCTTTAAAAACACTGAATGTCAAATCCACATTCATTTTTCCGTTTGTCTCAAAAATGTCTCTGTACAGTTAATTTGTTTGAATTGGGGTCTTGGCCTTATTTTAGCAGGATGGAAAGCAAGCCCTTATATGTGGTTTAAGAACCAGAACATCTCACACACCTTATCCTGAAAACCGTAGGCATGAACTCAACTAAGCAGAACCGCAAGGTTGGAACTGATGAGGCTTAAGCTTGAGACTTCTGGCCTCTAAGAATGAGGTCTCAGTGGGAACTGTAGGCAGTTGCATCCCTGCTGTGTTTGAGTAGCTCTCTCTGCAGCCTATGTGTGACAGGCAGCGCCTGGGCTTCCAGGTACTCACAGGATTTAGGTCACTAAGCAATGGCAGACACGCAATCAAAGTGAGCTCCTGCCCTCTCTGGTGCAGCCTCTACTTTTCAGGATTTGATCTTTCTAGTCAAAGGCCCAAAACAAGCTACATGGAGGTGCTACAAAGAGCTGAAGGCAGGAACTGTAGACTGATGTCACATTCTGTCCCTGACGGTGTGGCCTTGAATACAAGCCTCTTACCAATCAGTTTCTTTACTTCTGAAGTGAGAGGGAGGGGCTTCACGATCCCTGAGACTCTGCAACCCCGGCATTCTATCAGTCTAAGCTCAAAGCCTCCCAGTGACCACTGTGTTTCTGGTGCCATGCTAGATGTAGGGAATACACAGATACTTCTCCTCCTGGATTATAAACTCTTTATGTACTACCAAGCACATACTAGGCAATCAATCGATGTTATTGAATCGAGTACCTAATCCAACAACAAAATCTTGAGTATTCACAGTGTGCAGACACAGTTGCTAGGCCAGGGTTCACAAAAATTTCCCTGGAGAGGCTTATGTTAAAATTTATTTATATATTTTTAGACAGAGGGAAAGGGAGGGAGAAAGAAAGAGAAACATCAGTCTGTTGCTTCTCCTACATTCCCTGACCAGAGACTGAACCTGACCCAGGGCTGTGCCCTGACTCGAACTGATCTGGTGACTCTTCACTTCGAGGATCGAAGCCCAGCAAGCTGAGCCACCCTGGTCAGGGTGAAGCTTTTGTTTAAGTATGGATCTGTTCGGTGGAGAGTGAAAGTTCTCTAATTGTAACAGGAGTGGTCATGGGTCTTAAATGCTCAGACCTACGATATAGACATTGGACTGTTGGCCCCAATCTGTGTTTCCTTCTTCTCAATTTGAGCCTCATTGGCTACAACAGGAAAACCAAAAGAGTGTGGTCCTATCAAAAAGAAAGTGTGGGAAGCTGTCTGTGCCAATTTACCAAGGGGAACATTTCCCAAACAGACCTGGAGCCCTTTCGAGGGTTAGAGTGCCTGAAGGGAGGCCCAGAGGAAGGATGCAGACTGCTGAACGTTCCTCAAGGAAACTCAACCAGTCTCGTATCCGGAAGATGGAGTACAGTTCCCCTTCAAGTGGGAAAAACTGCGGGCTGGAAGAGGGTCCTCATCGCCTGGATTTCCTAGGGGTGGGGGATGAGAGCCCTCAGCATGGGGAATGTACCACTGCCTCCAGACCTGCCCGGCTGAGTGGGGATGGCGAAGCAACAGCTCAAAGTCCCTCTGGGTCCTTGGCTGGCACAAAGTTTCCTTGTACTCATAGAGCTGGTGCTGGCCACGTTTTGAATCATGACCCAGAATTATGTATCTCATTACCAAGTCCACATCTGAGAGACAAGGGCCCTATGTCCTCTGTACCTAAGACCGAACATAAACATACTGCCTCAAGAGAAGACTTCCAGGAAGCCTTCCAATAAAACAAAACCCAAATCCCTTTCAAAATATTAACTAGGCCCATGGCTTTGAGTCAATGGCATCGCTGCCCTGTTTGTCCTGGCGCACGTCTCTGAGGCCCCCTCTTCCACTGCCCCTGAGTGTGCTGTGAGGGGCCCTTAACTCCTGACGCTGGGACCGGCAGTCTCTGACGGTGTCCCTCAAGTGTAACTGCAGCGCTGAGGAGGTCTTCAAGATCACCTCGTCTGGCCCTTGCCCCACTTCACAGACAGCTTCCATCCTGGGGGCCTCTCCAGCAGCCCCGAGAAGGCAGGCAGTGCTCCACACTGCGCGAAGGGGTGGGGATGCGCTCTCTTTGTGTCCAGGATGAGTTTGCAACCCTAGCTAATTACAGCCAGCACTGGTTCGTGGCGGTGCTGTGATTTGGGGTCTTAAGGCTTCCGTACGGCTCAGCACATGTGGTAGAAAGAAGAAAAATCTTTGCAACAGACACTGTGAAGCACTTGAAGCCACATGTGTGGAGACAGGAGTCTCAGGCAGGATGCGGCTTAAATCAGACACACATGGCCCAGCAGAGACGAGGGCTGCCAATTAAGGCTCAGAAGTTTTAAGATGAAAAGCTGGAGGGAAGAAAAAACCCAACAACTTGTTAACAATTAGCAGTCTAATTTTTTTTTTAAAGCAGGTCCTGGGACCAGTCAACAACAGGAAATATTTCACTGAAAAATCATTAAAACAGAACCACTGTGAGAACCCTTCCACCAGAAAGCTCAAAGCAGCTTATGAAATGTGAAATTACTTATAGCTTCCCCACATGGGAGCCGGGGCAGACAGAATATTTTCCATATGTCACAGAGCAGAGAGAAAACGGCACCGCGAAGCTTCCACTCTCTTTTCTTCCATCCAGAAGAGGTAACTGGGCTACTCAGAACCCCCTTAATGAGTACAACTCTTAGTTTTTAAAGAGCGTGTTGATACAGTGCCTGAAGAAGAGACACTATGTATTCTAAACGTGCCTGTGCTTACATAAGAAAGGGACACAAAAAGAATCTAAATCTGCGTTTGCTGTGTCGCAGGAAGGACGTCCACGGAACCAGTGAGAAAGGTTCCCCGAGGGAGGGCTGGGGCAACGTGCAGGTGAGCACAGGTGCAGGAGCAACACTTGTCATGCATGACTTTTCCCACCACCTTGCTTTCTGAATGATGAAAATGTAACCTATTCGATAATAAAATTAAATGCAAATATATTCTCCAGAAAGATAAAACAAGCAATGGAGCCACAGTATTCCTTCTGAGTAGGCTACATTGGGGGGAATGGCGTTTGGCACACTGCTCCTACCTTATCTAAGAAGGAGGTAGGAGGAGGGAGTACGTGATCCCCACTGAGCCTGCAGAACCACGGGAGTCCAGACACGTGCAGGGCCCTTCTGAAGGTCACCTGCAAAGTCCCGGGCAGCACGGACACCAGATTCTCTGTTCCCTGGCCTGCTGGTCACAGCTGATGTCGGGCCCTCTCTGAAATGGTGGACAACCTCCACTCACGTTTAAGGAGGGTGAGATAGTCAAGTCAGCGTGTCGGTTTGTTTCCTTTTTTATTGTGCTGCACTCCTGACAGCAAGCAGAGTGATTTTGTTCACGTGCAAACTTGAGCATGCTGCTGGGACTGCCCCGTGACTCCCAAGTGCTCTTCCTTCGTGCAAAGTCCAAATCGCTCGGCATTCACGGACTGACCGCCCCCCATCTCCCCTCCCACCCCTTTGTAACGCCTCACCTTCTCCAGCTCATGTCATCCCCTGCCCATGGCAGAGTTTTAACACCCCTGGGGCCCTGCTCCTGCCACAGCCTCCACCTGAGATGCCTTTTCCCTTTCCTCCACCTGGCGGATTCCTACCGCTCTTCTAAGACACGGTGCTGCCCTCGGCACTGTAGCTCAGGCCCGGCCCCAGCCCCTTCACGGTGCACAGCCAGCCCACTGTTCCTCCGTGGCGGCACTTCCCACTTCCCCTGACAACTCCACAATGCCGTGATCTGTTTCTGCGTCTCCCTCCCGGTTCACTGTGAACACCTACCATGCGGGTCCACAGCTGTTCACCTCTACGCCACAGTGGTGGACACAGAGCTCGCTGTTCGCTGAACGGCAGTGACCAGCCAGTGCACGAGCCAGCACTAGCGCCTTCAACACACTGGCCTTCCTTCCAACCCCTCCACCTGTAGCTCATCTAACCCTCACCACAGGCCCAGGAAGTAGCTGTTAGTGGTATCATAATCGTACAGATGAGGAAACTGAGTCATCGTGACATAAACTATAAGACTATTAAGTGGCACAGCCAGATTTTGAATCCACACGGTCTGCCTTCAGAGCCCACACTTTGAACCACTCTGTAATGATACCTGTATACATAGGAATGACGAAAAAACTAGAAATCAAACCCCCATTGTTGAGGCAAAGGTCCCCCCAGGTTCCTGTTTCTGAAATCCCGAGAACAGCAACCACCTGGGGGCCGGGGCTGAGGGGACCCCCTCCGAGACCACCCCATGTTGTGTTCCACCTGCGGGAGCGCACGGGGGTTCGGGGCCTGCTGAGACAGAAGGGCGCTGCGCTCCCGTTCCTTTTCCACGCTGACATCTCCTTACCCACGAGCGCCCACAAATCCATGCAAAGCTCCCCCTGCCACCACCAGGGCCGCCCTACATCTTTCCCATGACAATGAAACTTGAGATTCTAAGGTTTCTTCGCGATGACCTAGCTCCAAACACACTGTGCGCAGAAAGAGGAGGCACTTCCTCCTTACTCTCCCCACCCCTGGTTAGTCGCTTCTGCTCATGCTCTTCAGAATTCCTTCTTGGAACTGGGCTGAGATCCCCCTGGGCCTGAGGCCAGTCTCGGGCCCTGATGAGGCCACGCCTTGTCTGCCACTGTCCCCCATGGCCCCAGAGCACTGAACGGATGGAGGGTCTGAGGTGCTTCCGGCAGTGCCTGCCTGCGCACTGCCTTCTCCAGCCTGCTCAGAGCGGCCCCGGGAGGAAGAGTGGGAGCAGGTGAGTGAGCCGTGGGAGAGCAATCGGAGTGTGAACCGAACTCAGGGAGGGAGAACGAGCCTCCCAAAGGAGACTGCAGTGGGGACAGATGCTGGTTTGGAGACAACGGCCTCAGGCTGGAGTCTGGCCCCGCCATTCCCTAATGCACAGACTCAGAGTAAGTTACTTACTCGATGTGAGCCAAATCCGCAGGAGAGGTTAACAGCTTCCTCGTGTGTTGTGAGGAACAAATGAGATATGATACACAAAAGGGCTTTGTAACCGAAATAATGGTTTCCTAGCCTGGTTCACTGTCAGAATTGCCAAGGTTTAAAGAAAAAGAATAGAAATTTCTGAATCCTTCTCAAACCCAATGAATTAGTATCTCCAGAGGAAGAGTCCGGGAATCTGTGTTTTCAAAACCACCCTGGGTGCTTCTGAAGCACACCTGTAATTGTAAGCCACTTCGCAGACGTCAGCATGGCTATAAACCTGCGGTGGAACACCAGGTCTGAGTATTATGTTGTAAGGGTCCCCTCCAGAGCTGCCTGACTTGTAAGGAGAGGATTTCTAAGGGATGTGACTTCACAATGGACATCTGCAGAAGCAGCCCGACTCTCCACTGACTTGGAGGTTGGCTACCCTTGAACTCAGGAAGGGCAGCTCTGCATGGATGTATAGATGGCTCCTTCTGCTTCTGAGCATTCTCCTAGGGAAAGAACAGTCCCCAAACCCACAGAGACAAAAAGACATTTCTCCCTCAGAACCTGGCAGAAGCAGTAGCCCTCAGGATGCTGCAAGCCAGAAATGGACTTCTGCAATAAAGGACTATCATCAGGCATTCGAGAGGAGCCTGGGCTCTGGAGTGCAGGGGACACCCAGGAACCGACAGTGATGGCAGAGACACGGAACCAACTGGACCGCTAACCAATGAAAGCAAGTCGCTGCCCTCGCTTTGCCCCTGCTTTCATCTATAAAATGTGGATATGACTTGGCTGCCATGAGAAGCTTCATGAGCGTCAAATGAAACTACAGACGTGAAGGGCTGCACAGCATGAAAAGCCAGGTGAATACAATGCCATGTTTTCATTCTTCAAGAGTATAATGACTAATGCACCGCACACGAATATGGAACATTCCCCCAAAGAATTAAAAGTTCGTGAAAGTGGTTCATTCAAAAACAAGTATCTTCTATGAATGTCATTGTTTGACTCCCCAAGAAATAAAAGGCTCACTCTCCTAAGAGACACGTCAAAAGACTGGAGTGGCCTGTTTCTAAATTTTGCCCAATAAGAGGCGGAAGTGAAGTGCAGGCAGAGTGCAGGCGACTGGCGGAGGAGCTGCCAAGTCCAAGGTTATGTTAGGTGACTTAGAAAAGAAGGGTTAAAAGTGAGCAAACTCTTCAGAGTAGAAAGGAAAGAGATCCTGGAAGGCTTTTCAAAACCACCAAGTAACAAATGTAGCACCCACCTCCCACCCACACGCCACTGGAAATAACTTTAAATAATGCATCTGAGGATGTCTGCAGAACAGGCAGTCTGGATTAAGGACTTTTAAAGGGATGGTGCTCTCACGAGGATTCTTTCAGGGAAACCATCTTAAGAATCACTTAATCCTCAGGCAAGTTCACCCTGATGAGCACGCTAAGCAAGCTTGGAGCTAGAGCTGAAATCTTGCTGTGGCAAATATCACTAGGTGGAAAGGAAATTATCCTGTGGCAGAAAAGGCTGAGTGGCCTTCCCCACCACTGCGCTCCACTTGCCCCCCAGTGCTGAGCGGCAGCCTCCCTCCACGTGAACACAGCTCCATGAAGATCTTGGCTGGTCGTTCGCAATCTGTTTAGAAACTGAGCAAAGGCCATTTATTCTTTTAATAAATATTAACTGAACATCTACCATGTGCCAGGCATTGTCCTGGTCCTGGGGACACAGCACTGAACAAAACCTACAAAAATCTTCACCCTCAACAGTTGATATTCTCAAGGACAGAAATGACAATAAAGAAATGCATGTGCCCTGCCTGGTGTGGCTCAGTGGATTGAGCGCCATCCTGTGAAGCAAAGGGTCGCCGGTTCAATTCCCAGCCAGGGCACATGCCTGCCTGGGTTGTGGGTCAGGTCCCCAGTAAAGAAAGCATGAGAGGCAAGTACACATTGATGTCTCTCTCCCTCTCTTTCTCCCTCCCTTCCCATCTGTCCAAAAATAAATCAATAAAATCTTTTAAAAAAAGAAGTGCATGCATTTTACAGTAAATATGGTGGAAAAGAACAAAGCAAGAAAGGACGGAAAGGGAGTCCTCCTATTTTATAGAGGGTGGTAAGATAAGATGTGAAATGACCC
>PVKM010023833.1:0-20922 GCA_004027735.1 Carollia perspicillata
TCTAGAAGCAGCAAGAGATAAGGGGACGGTTACCTACAAAGGAGTTCCCATCAGACTGTCAGCTGATTTCTCAAAAGAGACCTTACAGGCAAGAAGGGGCTGGAAAGTATTCCAAGTCATGAAAGGCAAGGACCTACATCCAAGACTGCTCTATCCAGCAAAACTTTCATTCAGAATGGATGGGCAGATAAAGTGCTTCTCAGATAAGATCAAGTTCAAGGAGTTCATCATCACCAAGTCCTTACTATATGAAATGTTAAAGGGACTTATCGAAGAAAAAGAAGATAAAAATATGAACAGTAAAAGGACAGCGAACTCACAGTTATTAACATCCACACCTAAAACAAAAGCAGACTAAGTGGTCAGCTAAAACAGGAGTAGAGCCACAGAAATGGAAGTCACATGGACGGTTAGCAACAGGGGAGTGGGAGGAGAGGGTGGGGAGAAGGTACAGAGAATAAGTAGCATAGATGGTGGGGAGAAAATAGACAAGGGGAGGGCAAGAGTAGTGTGGGAAATATAGAAGCTAAAGAACTTATGATACATGGACATGAACTAAAGAGGGGGAGTGTGAGGGGGTGTACAGGGTGGAGGGGAATGAAGGGGGGAAATGAGAGAACTGTAATGGCATAATCAATAAAATTTAAAAAATACAAATAAAATAAATAAAAATGCACAGAATAAAAAGAATACCCAACATATTGACAAGGTGGTTACATTTAGAAAGACATTGGATTTTGTAGGGAATATAGTCAAAGGTGTTAATATTCTTAGTATTTTAATTCACTTCAAGAAAAATGCAGTAACTTGGAACTATGTATTAATTTAGAAATAAACATATGTTTAAAAATCAAATTGCTTTCTGAATGTACCAAGTTCTGCTGTAAAGATATATTTTTAATGAAAGAAGGGGCTACTACCCTTTGTGACAGCATGGATGGAACTGGAGAGCATTATGCTAAGTAAAATAAGCCAGGTGGTGAAAGACAAATACCATATGATCTCACCTTTAACAGGAACCTAATCAACAAAACAAACAAACAAGCAAAATATAACCAAAGTCACCGAAATTGAGAACAGGCTGACAGTGACCAGAGGGGAGAGGGGAGGGAATTTCATGGAAAAAGGTGAAGGGTTTGCAGGAACAATTATAAAGGGCACACGGACAATAGGGGGACAGTGGAAATGGGAAGGAGGTGGAGAGGGCTGGGGAGTTGGGCTGGGGTGGGGGGAAAAGGCAGAAAATTGTACTTGAACAATTAAAAATAAATTAATTAATTTTTAAAAGATGTTTTTAATAATCAAGACTGAGTACTTTATACAACGAACAGAGAGTATGCCCACATGGCTATGTACATGTGAACTAATCAATCTGTAGCATAGTGAATATAGAAATCTTTAGCCTCGTTTACAGTTAATCAGTCTAACTGATTAACATTGATTGACTTAGCCTATTATGTTAGTTTCATGAGTAAGGCACTCAACTTCCATGTAGATCAGAGTGTTCAAATGAAAAAATTGCCTGTTTATTTGGGCAAGTTTTACTGTTTAAACTGTTTGGAATCTGGTCAGTCAGAGACTTGCCTTGTTGGTTTCAGTTATAACGGACTTCATTACATCAGGAATTTTACTTGTTGCTATTCTTTAAACAACCTCAGACCTAGAAAAGTCCTACAATACCTCATGATAAAGGCAGGTAAGTCATGAATAACTGAAATGTTACACTTTAACCAATCTGAAAATGTCTTTCTCTTCATTTTAATAAGTATCATCTACTGTTAACTATAATAGAATACTTTTCCTTATAAATGTAACCATTTGCAATGAAAGCATTAGTTTATAAAGAAGCATAAATAAATACTTGCCTTTTGACAAATAATTAAAAGGAATTTTAAAATATATCAATCTAGAAATATCCGTCTCACTTCATATTTTTGCATCAAACAATTACTATTCAGGGAAAGAAGGGAGACAACAGTATTTGATAATGAGAAGACACCTAAACTTAAAATGTTCATCGGAATGAGAAGTTTTATGGTTAATTTTTGATAAAGAGAGGTACCTTATTTTTCCTCCATCACAGAAAAAAATTTATATATTTTATTAATGAAATAAATGAAACTTGGCAAGTCATTTCTCTTTTTCATAACTAACATAAATGTGTATCTTTTTTACTTCCCCAGGAAAGATTTAACAGTGGGACGTATCTTTCCCTCCATCTTTTTTGCCTAGAAACGTAAGAATGAGAAGGATTGTCTTCAGTAGTGCTTTTGTTTTATTCTGTCTCTTAGGTGGTAAGTCATTAAGAAAGCATAAATCAAAAGGAGGGAAAATTATCTAGGAAACTGCTGAATTACGATATAAGTGGCCTGTGGTCTTAAACACGGTATTTAAGGTGCTTACAAAGAAGCCTGAGTGAGGACATACATAATAACATGAATAGCATGCTTCAGAATTAATCACCTAAAGAAACTAATATGAAGCTTTAAATTTAACTGTCAAATCAAAAATATATCATGTGTTAAAAACAATGTATTTTAAGACAATAAGGCTAAAAGGAAGTAAATGGGATCTGAGAATATATAAGTATTCAGGAAAAATTATAATCAGCAAGAGGCCTAAAAGTTAAGGCATCTTCTTTAGAAATAGTAAAAAAATGTGAGAGCCAGGGTTTTAAGATGGGTATGGATATTGGGTGTGGAGTCAGAAGAAGGGAGGACCATCTGACAGGGAGAAAAAGAAGACAGTGACATCAGAAGGTTTGGTAGCTCCAGTGACCTGGTGTGGTTACTGAGAACAGAGGTTTGGGATGCCAACAGACCTTTTTAAATTCTATCTCTGCCACTTGAGCAAGCCACTTGAAATCTGGAGGCGTCAGTTTCCTTTTCTGCAAAAAGTGGGCAACTATAACGCCTCCTGGAAAGATTCATTAGTGAATAATTGGACTAATGCATGTAAATGGATTATCAATTGGCACAAGTTTAGTTCTTAGAGATATTTGTTGATTGATACTTGATTATGGATTAAAAATCTGTCGTGCTTAGAGAGAATACCAATGTGCAATTTCCAAAGTGTCTTTAGTTGAGGTTAAAACTGGGGAGAATAGTCAAGAGACATTAATTAACTTCATCAGCCAGATCATTTTTTATTAAAAGCAATCTCTTCTTACCGCCAAAGTGACAGAGGGAGATTGAAAACACATTGTACAAAATGTTGAATAAACTCTTCTTTGGGATTATCAATGAGTAGAAGTGACTTGGTAATGGTCCTCATATACTAAAAGGTAGGAACTACGAACACTAAGACATACTTTAGCTGAATTTCAGAAGAATCTTTTAATAATCTGAGCTGTTTTTAATAGTGATGAACTCTTCCATCACTAGTCAAGGCTCCCTGCAGCACTTACCATAATAGACATTCCTGAATTGGGTAGAACCAGTGGTTCTCAAACACCAGTCCTGATATCTATATCTAAATAACATCCTTTCTGCCCTGACGAGTATGGCTCAGTTGGTGAGAGTGTCACCTGGTAAACAGAATGGTCACAGGTTCAGTTCCTGGTCAGGGCACATGCCTGAGTTAAAGGTTTAGCCCTCCGTCAGGGAGCATGTGAGAGGCGACCAATTGATATTTCTCTCTCACATCGATGTTTCTCTCCCTTTTTCTCTCCCTCCTTTCCCCTCTCTCTAAAATGAACAGGCATGTATGTCCTCAAGGAAGGATAAAAAAATAATAGTAGTAGTAAATAAGTAAATAAATAAATTGCATGCTTTCTGCTTTTTCTGCATGTCTAAAATACAGGTTCCTGGGCCCCACTTTCTATAAGGTCTAACTCGGGGTGGGGGTGCCCTCTGGGAATCTGTGTTTACTTTAACTGTGTAGGTAAATCTAATGCACAGACAGATTTGGAAACAGAACTTCTAGCTAATGTCTTCCATTCTTATCTACATTGATCAAGTTTGAAAATGTATAGGCTATTTGTACATTAAAAAATGAATAACATTTTTGAACCACTGAATTTAAGTATTGAAGATAACCAATACATAAACATGAACGAAGCAATAAATATTCACAGAGAATTTACTGTGTCTAATGTGCTGCTTTAGATGTTAAAAAGAGGGCCTAATAGTGACTGTATGCCTGAAATTAAATTTTCTGGCTAAATAACTTTGATTTGATTTAATTAGGCACAGAGGAACTGAATACATTTTAAGCAAATTGTTTAGACCACCTGGCCTCATTTCTAATTAATACCAGTTCAGAGTACTTCCAATCCATGAATGTAGCATATGTGAAATCAAATTTTTAAAATATTGCTTACTTTCGAAAGTTGAAAATCACTGCTTTATTTTTGGAGCTCTCTCTTTCTCTTTTTCCCTTTTTTTCTCTCTCTAGTCTTCATCTCTATTTTCCCCTTATATTTTCTGTCCAGTGCTTGGAGATTTTGGAAGTGTGCTTTGTAGATCATGCAACCTTTCACTCCCCTTCCATGGATGTCTTTTAGACTTTGGAACCTGCAGAACAAAACCTGGTCAGTACTGTATAAAAGAGATCTACACTAGAGGTAAGTCTTGACTCTTAAAAAAGAAAAGCTTAGTGCCTTGACAGGTGTGGCTCAGTAGACTGAGTGCTGGCCTGTGATCTGAGAGGTCAACGGTTCAATTCACCATCAGGGCACATGCCTGAGTTTTTGGGCCAGGTCCACAGTTGGGTGTGAGAGGCAACCAATCAATGTTTCTCTCACACATTGATGTTTCTCTCCCTCTCTTTCTCCTCCACTTCCCCTCCCTCTAGAAGTAAATAAATAAATCTCTTTAAAAAAAAGAAAAGAAACATATGTAAAATGAGCATATTCATAAAGTATTTACTACATACCACATCCTATAGGAAGGGCTTTACCTGGATTATTTTACACCAACAAAACAAAACAATGATGTGAGCTGGATCTCGTAACTATTCCCACTTTTTAAACATGAGAAATTCGAGGAATAGAAACTAGTGAATGTCAGAGCCAAGATTCAAGTGCAAGTAGTTTGACTTGAGCACACATTCCCTGTGAATCTATACACTACTGCAGTCACATCACTCACACCCCCATGAAAAGTAAATACATAATTTGTTGGCCCTTTTAAGCACAGCTCTTTGCAACTGCACAGGTTGCATGCCCAAAAAGCCAGCCTGGTCTGCATAAATCAAAGAGCTAAATGTAAAGATCCACATGAAGAAACCATTAGAAGAAATGTTTCTCCAGTAGGAGAACATATTTTAAGCTTGAAAGAGAGGAAGCCTCCTTAACATCCAAAAGGCAAGAGTTGTAAACAAAATGATAGATAAATTTAAATATATCAGTATTTTTTAAATTTTAAACTGAATAGCAAATGATAAGGAACAAACTGGATGAAAATATTTGAAATATAAGTAACAGAAAAAAATATTACTATCTATCTGGAATAAAGAACTTCCAAAAAACAATATTTAAGTAGACTGACAATCTGAAAAAAATTGAATTTGTTAAAGGAATTGTAAGGCAATTTTCAAAGGAGGAAATATAAATGACCTCACCTAAAAACATAAAAAGCTGCTCAACTCATCAGTAAGTATCAAAGAAATGCAAATTACAGAAATGATATATTTTTAAATCATCAGATTGGTAAAAATTATGGAAGTTTTATAATGTCAAGGTTCAGTGAGAGTTTGAGAAAATGGGAACTCTCATACATTTCCAGTGAGAGCTCAGAAGGGTTTAGCATTTTAGACAATTTCATTAAAGTTTTATTTTATTTTTAAAGATTTTGTTTATTTACTTTTAGAGAAGGGGAAGGGAGGGAGAGAAACATCAATGTGCAAGAGATACATTGATCAGTTGCCTCTCACATCCAACCTGGGACCTGGGCTGTAACCCAGGCATGTGCCCTGATTGGGGATTGAACCAGCAACTTTTTGGTTTTCAGGTTGGTGCTCAATCTACTGAGCCACACCAGCCAGGGCTCATCAAAATTTTAAATGAGCACAGCCTTCTACAGAGCAATTCTATGTCTTGGTATCTACTACAGAGAAATAGCTACATGCAACACAATAAGGCATGTATCAAAGTTATCAACATGACCAACTTCATATTTAATGATAAAGTAATGGAAATAACCTTAATATTTGCCTATAGATGTTATTTAAAATTATGATACATTCCCATCATGAAATACTAGACAGCACTTACAATGAACTAGATCTCTTTGTTAACGTGGGAAAACTCTAAACCATTGTTGAGAAGAAAAAATGTTGCAAAACAGGTGTGTATAGTATACACTTATGAATAAAAATCTCCACAAAACAAACCTCTAAATTTCCCTACAGAATTTGAAGGGGAGAATAAAAATTAGAGGAGATCCAAGTTAGTTGGGAAAAAAGAATAGAATTTTGGGCTCATATCTGTTGGGGTTGGGGGATTATAATTACTTGAGTTTTGTTCAACCTGTCTAACCTAGTTACCCTCTCTAAGCCCTGAGCTCCTTATGACTTGCAACTTCACCAGTCAGGGTCCCTTCCTTTTGAAGTAGAAAGGTGCCAAGCCCCCTTGGAGCGCCCATCCCTTCTCCTCCTGAGTGTGGACAGACAGAACAAATACTTAAAGTTCTCTGCACACGAGAGAGCACAGAAGCTTATATAGCACAATATTGACAGTAGTTCTGGGTGGGTTAGAGATCTAGAATGACCACAGAATTGTAGGAAGAGCACTTTCCTAACCTGGAAACGTTGCCGTGTCATAATGATGTGAAACAAGTAGAACTGGA
This sequence comes from Carollia perspicillata, assembly GCA_004027735.1. NCBI lineage: Eukaryota > Metazoa > Chordata > Mammalia > Chiroptera > Phyllostomidae > Carollia > Carollia perspicillata. Next base: position 6,789 of record PVKM010023833.1, read on the forward strand.
ATTTACCCTTCTGCTAGTTTTATCAACAGGGTTTCTCACCTTGGATATTGTTAACACTGGCAGGATGATTCTTGGTTATTTGGGGCTATCTTGTGTATTGGAGGATGTTTGTTTAGCACATCACTGGCCTCAACCCACTACATGCCAGTAATATCTTCCATGTTGAAACAACCAAAATGTTCCTGAGCATTATCTACTGTCCTGGGGCTGGGGGAGCAAAATTACCCCTAGTTGAGAACTGCTGTTTGCTTAAGTTTCCAACTATCATATACTTTGCTGCTTTGGGGGAATTGCTCTTCTGGGTTCTTCCAACTGAAGCTGGGATGCTAGGGTTACAGGAATACTACTGTCACTTAGTTTGCATTTTTGTGTATTTTTCACATTTTCTACAGTGAACATTAATTACTTCTATAACCAGGGACAAAATTAAGTGAGGTCAAGAACACACCTCATTTCTGAGAAACACACATCTAAATGATCCTTTTAAGGATTTCAGCCCTTTGAATAATTCACCACCTGCGTTAAACTAGGGGATGATATTAGGAAGCTTCCAAATAGCTAACGATTCAAAAATTTTCCATAGTCAATGGCAATAGCACGTCTTTTATTATCTGAGTTTGGAAGCTATTTTGATTTATAATTTCAAAGTTTCTGTATTGCAATGTACCCAACTAGAATACTTTCAGGTGCGAGTTCTTAAATGCAAGATGATTGTATCCTGATCAACCTAGATTTTTGCTTTGTGCTTTTTTAACCTCTTGTCTGAAGCCAGGCAGATTGCACCTCCCAAGGGATTTCTCAGCCTCTGCCTCTTTGTTTCCTTCAGGTGGAATTTCCTGGTTTTCATTTAAAGGCTGCACAGAGAGCGGCAAGGAGTGCTTCAAGAGAGTGGTGACACATAGCAAAACCCAGTTTACCCACTGCTGTTACCGGCCTTTGTGCAACCTCTGAGCCCATGGCTCTTATTCAAATTGCTTGACTAATCAATCAGTCTCAAAGCCTGACCCAGTCATCAAAAGGTGACAGCCACCACCCATCCACCAGCCCTCTGCAAAAACCTTAGACCTTTGCCAGTTGTAAGGAGTTCTGATCTGAAACTGATTTGGGTTTTCAAGCTCAACCCCACCAATTCCATCTCATCTCAGGAACATCCTTTTCAACACCGTCTCTCTCTGGTCCTCTTTATGCTTAATTCTCCTTCCAATAATTTCAGGGCTACAAAGAGGTAAAAATGTGAGTGATTTCCTGAGTCAAATTACGTACATTATCTCCAGGTTACCAATCTTCCTACATATTTCCATAATCCATAATATAGTTATGAATGAAAGATGTATCGCAAGATACCAAATGACCAGAAAGTGTTCATTTGGTTTCCAAAGGAAACTGTCTTGCTCTTTTAGGGTAATTTATGGTATGGAAGAAATTGATTTAACAAATATTGTACCACAGGAAAAGTAAGCCATATATCAGCAAACCAGACCTGAGAGAACTGACCCCAAATGGCCAAGGGCTCAAAGTGGGTGCAAAGGTTGACACTTATTTCTTCCATCCGCATTAGGATTTGTCCAGATTCTGGATTTCCATACCTTAACGACTCATAAGTGCAATGGCTTGTCTAATTTTGGCAGATTAAGCATTTCAGTTTAAGCAGAGGGCTAGGTTCCCATCCATGAGGAATCAAAAAAATTTGAACCATACTTCACACTTTTTACATGCTACATACTCAGTATTCTCATTAAATACCCTACTTATGTTACTTTAAGATTATCACATTTTAAAATTTGAAGTTGTGTTTCTCTGTATTTTTAGGAATTCGAGAAATTCAAATTGTAAACAACAAATCTCAATAAAACCTTTTTTTTGTTGTCTTTTTCTCAGTACTGAGGATTTTCACACACAGTGGGCCCTCAATAGGTGCTTTTCTATAAATTTCAAAGAAAAACAAACATTTTTAAAAAAAAAAGCTCAAGGAAAGCAGACATTTTCCTCCACACTCTTTTCAACTATATTTCTTAGACCATTTTTCTGAACTCACTAAGAAAAAAGTTCTTCATCCTGAGATTTAAATCCATTTGCCATTATTCTGTCACTTTATGTGTCTGGCACATTGGTGAGCAGTGATTACCCAAAATCAGTGAACTTCATAGAGAGTTTCCATGAAGCTTTTCTTTTTCTTCCTTTAAAATATAACCTTATTGCCCTGACTAGTATGGCCCAGTGGGTTGGCCACTGAGCCACTGAAAGTTCTCCCATTTGATTTTTAACCAGGGCACATGTCTGGGCTGTGAGCCAGGTCCCTAGGTGGGGGCATGCAAGAGGAAACACATACATGTTTCTCTCCCTCTCGTTCTCCCTTTCTTCCCCCCATCTAAAAAATAAAATTGTCCTGGCTGATGTAGCTCAGTGGATTGAGCACAGGCTGTGAACCAAAGTGTTGCTGGTTTGATTCCCAGTCAGGACACATGCCTGGGTTGTGGGCCAGGTCTCCACTTGGGGGCACACAAGAGGCAACCACACATTGATGTTTCTTTCCTTCCCTTCCTCTCTCTCTAAATATAAATTTAAAAAATAAAAATAATATAATAATAATATAAAAAATAAAATAAAATGTAATAAAATACAAATAAATGATAAATAAATATAAAAGTAAAATATTACCTTATTCAACCAACATCATGGGGAACATATAACAAGATCAGATAATCCATAACTAACTCCATAGAGCTTCCCAAACTTAATTTGCAATCCCAGTGAGGTAATAAAGGAATTAGGAAACAGGTGCTAGTTTATTGTGTCACTAACTAGTTGTTGATCTTGTCAAGTCAATATGCTCTCTCTTCACTTAATTCTCCTCACATATAAGATGAGAAGAATTGGATCACATGATCTCACAGATCCCTTCATCCTAACATTTTATGACTCAACATGACCAACACCTATTTGCTGTTGTTTTCTTAGATTTAAAATATAAGACTTGGTGCTGAATACAGCCCATCAAATAGGCCCTGGGAGTTACAACAAATGCTCCCCTAGCTCTGTATACGGTAGGAAAATGAAAGGAGAAATTCAAGCAGCGACCACCACTGAGGCAGTTTATGTGCCAGCTAGTTTTACCCAAAACTGGGAACAGGAAATAACCTTTATGTCCTTGATGTGACAGGGTAAGTGATGGACCCCCAAAGATGTTCATGTTTCGTGTTCTAATCCCTGCATGTGAGACTAGGAAACTCTCCTGAATTATTCCAGTAGCCCAATGTAACCACAAGAGTCTCTTCAAGAGGGAAGGAAGAGCAGGTCAGAGAGAGATCTCAAGATGCTACGCAGTTGGCTTTGAAGATGGGGAAAGGGTTCACAAGCCAAGGAACGTGGAAAACCTCTAGAAGCTAAAAAAATAAAGGAAATTCTCTTAGAGCCTCTAGAAAAAATACAGCTCTGCAGACACATTTTAGACTTTTGACAGCCAGAATGGTAAGATAGTAGATTTGGTTTTTTCTAATTTAGATCTAATTGACATATAACATTATGTGAGTTTTACATGTATGCCATGATTATTTGATATTTGTATATATTATGAAATGGTTACCACAATAAGTCTAGTTAACACCCATCACTACATACAGTTACAAAAAAGCTTGGCTTTCTTTTAACATGGTGATGTGTAATTGCAGCCATGGGAAACAAATATAATTGATCATGCAAGAAATGGGATGGTGAGGCGTGAACCACCAAGGTTCACGTGTCCAACCCTTGATTGACAGGGATCTGATTTCAAGAGAGGTACTTCAGTGTCATATTGTGTTCCTTTCGCTGTGCCAATTTCTCGGTCATAATTTCCCTAGAAACACACAGATGGTCTACAGACATGCAATCACATCTTATTAGTTTACACTTCCCACTCAAGCCCCTACCCATTCAAGATTTCTTTGGCTAACAAGTTTCTTCTTCTCCTATCCCTTACACTTAAAGACAAAGTGACACCTAATTTCTACATATAAGTTATCAGAATGAAGGGTTAATAGATCTTGGGACTTGCCTTGATCCTCTGAATACAAGATTGGCTTCCTGTTGATTTTTTTTTTTTTTTTTTTGCTGCAAATGAAATAGAAACCTATGTGGTTCGTTCCCCATAATTTGTTACAGGGGTGTCCAACCCCTTTTGGTGTCTCTGAGCCACATCAGAAGAAGAAGAGTTGTTTTGGGCCACACATTATATATATTGCAACATGTAATCATAAAAAAGCCTTGTAATGTTTTAAGTAAATTTATGATTTTGTGTTGGGCCATATTCACAACCATCCTGGGCTGCATGTAGTCTGCAGGCCACAGGTTGGATGCCCCTGAATCTTAAAAGAAAAATCTTTGCAATAAATAAGTGGGGGTATCTGGAGAATGTGGCAGAGAAGAGACTAAAATTATTCTATTAGCAGAGGAGGGATGGAACATTGCACCTGCTAGCACTCAGTTACAAGGTTTTCTGAAGTTGCAAGGAGCATACATTTTATCATTGATATGGCCATTGCTTCCTTCCCCACTCTACTGATGAGATGGCTAAGCCCATGTGGCTGATACAGGTAGAGTGAGAACTTCTGGTGACATACCATGGGATCTTCCCTCCACACAAATGCCAGCCCTTAGGAGCGCCACATGGGTGGGCAAGAAGCTGTGGGAGGGCAAGACCCTGACTACTTAGCCTATGTTTCAAATCTCTGAGAAATGAGATTAGGAGTCCTTGAAAGAAGCATAGGAGCAAAGAAATAGAAGGAAGTAGGATGGTTAATGACTGATCCCTGAGCTTCATAAGCAACTCTGAGTTTGACCAAGGACTTTGCACAGAAAGAAATATTCAGTTAAATAACAATGGAGAAAAGTCTGGGTCCCTGAATGTTGCAGACTACACAAATAGGGAGCCATCTTTTAACTTGATTTTCTGCAGTGAAGAACTTGATGTGCTAATACCTTTATGGCTAAAACTGCAGGCTGATGTCCAATGCTACAGACGTGGTACAACACCCACAACTCTGGGGAGATCCGGGCCATCTCAGCACTATCTGTCCAGAGTAGTTCACATTTTCTCTCCCAGTAGCTGATCCATATGACCACATACCTTACAAGTGAAGCCTTAGAGGCGACTGTACCTACTGGTGGACATATTTTCCTATCTTGCGTATTTCCTTGACTTCTATAAGTTACCGCTGGTAAGTTATGCTGTGACCTCTTTTTGGCTGAATCTCAAATCTTTTTCTTATCTTTATTATACTTTTTCCATTACCATTTAGTCCCCTTGAACCTCAAATCTTAATGTTCCAATCTATCCTTCCTATAATTTACTAGTGTGAATATATTTTCTACCTTCTTATCTCCCCACACACTGAACCACGTTCATAGATCTACCATCAGAAATTATTATGTAGAATGAAACTCCAGGCAGAGCTGCAACTAGCAATTTTGGTGCCAGGGCAAGCATAAAACATGCCCTCAAATTAACTTTGTAATTCATGTCTTGGCTCACATACGGGTGTTATTGATGATACTTACCATCTGGTAGCTTCCCATTTTAACTAATTATTCTTCCTAACCAGGCATTAAGCTTAGTGATACTATGTGCATGTGCTGCTGAATTAATTGCACGATCACTTTTTTTTTAATAGCACCCTGTGAATTTCAGAGACCTGGGGTAAAAGCACCACAGGCAGGCCAAGATACCACTCTGGTGATGGAGAGGAAAGAGAGAGAAAGAAGAGTAGTCAATGACAGTAGAAATTTGAAGTACATTAGACCCACTAGTTCACTAATATATACTGAGCAATTCTCACTTGTCAGGTATAATGGAGGTGATGAGGATACAATAGTCAATCATTTATGGTACAAGGGAAGGCTAAATGACACCTACTGTATTTTTATTATTATACCACTGTATTATTATCTCTCTTGGTTCTGGGACCAACTGGGCTCCAACAGGCAATTCCTGCTTGGGGTTTCCCCTGGAATTAGAATCAGAGGAGTGCTGGGCCCAAAATCATCCATTGGCCTGTCTAGCTGGGGGCTGGAACAGGAGGGGCTCATCCAGCATCTCTCTGCGTGGCCTTTCCACGTGGTGTCTCTAACATGGCAGCTTCGAGGTAGCCTGACTTCTTACATGGCAACTCAAGATCCCAAGGGAGAGAAGGCCAGACAGCAGCTAGACTGACTTTTGTTACTTATTTTCAAAGTCACATATGTCACTTCCACTGGACTGTTAGTTGAGGTGATCACAAAGGCCCCACGCAGGTTCATGGAGAGAGTATAAAGATACCACCTCTTGATGGGGAAGTACTGAGTTTCTGGAAAAAGATGGGATCCACAAGGTGGCTGAGGCCATTTTTATATAGCATAATCTACCACAGGGCCCATAAATTTCACCAGCCTATCAAATGTGTCCCCAGTGTTAAAAAAAATAATGAAGAACAACTGAAGTTCACACACATTACATACCTCACCCTAAAATACGAATCCCTTTTTCTGTTCCCTACCTTGTGATCATATCCGGCCTGTTCTCTTTTGTTTATCTTTTGTTTTGACCGTTCTTCTTTGAAACTCTCCTTCTAAAGAACTCCCACCTCCAAAACAACACACAGGCGTGCACTCTTCTGTATTTCATTTTCCTGTCAGAACCAAAGTGAGCCTGTTTGAATCTCATCAGCGAATCCTATTTTCTACATTTTTAAATTATATTTGCCTAAACAACTGGTCCTCCCTGCAGAAAACCCTGTTACCAAATCCTGCCTTTGGCTCTCAGGCCTTTAGGAAGCCTCATCTGCAGACAGGTCCTCAGCACACCCTTAGCCTCCTTGCCGCGCTGCCCTGAGTGCCTCTGCCATCTGGTGGCCAGAAGTGGTAACTGCACCCTGTGGTCTAGCCTAATGGCTGCCCTGCATTGTTCCTTCCTAGACCCATCAAGCCAGGATATTCTACTTATTTATTATTTAGGTCACAGTGTCCTGCACCAAGTTATGCAGAAACAACAGCCTTGAGTTATCAAAACGTATGCCAAGTGGTGTCTGTGGCAAGTAAATGAATCAAAACCCGTAACAGTGTTTATGGAGATGGTTTGAAGTCTGACAGAGGGGGACAACATAAAAAATACAGGATTTTTTTTTTAAAGGAGGGAAAGTAATTCTTAAGTATAGTAAATTCAACTAGCCAAGTGGATTATGTATCTCTGAATTTCAAAAAACAAGTGAGAATTTTGTATGCATTGTTGATAACCACAGCTGAATTGTAGTCTAGATGCACAACTGACCAGATGTGGGCAAGTTACTTAACTTTTCTGATCCTTGCTGTCCTTATCAACAGCATCGTGATTGTAATATTTACTCTGCACAATCATTCTGAAAAGTGAGTAGAATATCTTATGAAAAATACCTAGACCAGTGACTAGCAAGCAGGAAGTCCTCAATCATTGGTTGCTTCAGTTAGTATTACTATAGAGATGATTCAAAATGTTGAAATCCTTTTCAAGACTAGGAAAACTTTTATTACACCCATATACTTGTGGGAAAAGAGCAGTGCTAGATACTTAGACGGGGTGTAGATATTCAAGAGAACCTGAGGGAAAAGTTGGGACTGGAACTTTTTATTTATGGAGAAGCCATTTAAAAATTTTTTTAAGCCTTTAGCCCTGGCTGGTGTGGCTCAGTAGATTGAGTGCTGGCCTGTGAACCATAGGGTTGGTGGTTCGATCCCCAGTCAGGGCACATGCCTGGTTCATGGGTCAGGTCCCTGGGAGGGGGTACATGAAAGGCAACCACACACTGATGTTTCTCTCCCTCTCTTTCTGCCACCCTTCCCCTCTGTCTAAAAATAAATAAATAAATAAATAAAATATTTTTAAGCTTTTAAAAGGTTCTCCCATGGAGATTAATAGCATCTCACTGTCCCGTCTCATATCCTCTAAAGGAAGAACCAGAGGGAATGAGTGCAAATGGTTTGCCAGTAATTATGCTTAAACAGAAATACCTCAAAGGAGTTTATGTATCCTCTTTACGTTTATAATCTCAAAAGTATTGTATCTGTCCTCAAACAGAATAAATCCCCAGATATAAATGGGCATATGATCTGAACTGCCACCTCCTAGGGGGAAAAGGTCTGATGTAATCAACCTGCCACCAGGTAGCTGGCCAATATCCTCTACGGAGGGTTTAATGTCATTTTCTGACACTAAAATGTTGGACATTCAGCAAAGCAATAGCCCAAAGTCAGAAGGTCATCCTTGGTGAGAAGCAGCTCATTCTGTTGGTCAAATGCATAGCCTCCATCCCTACCAATATAGCTACTCTGTTTACAGGCCCATTGCTTTAAGCACTGTGTGGCCAGGCAGAGATATGGGCTGATATTCACTGAGTAAGTCATCTTGTGCACCTGCCTACTGCACATCTGCTCTGGAAGTGATGCTCTCTCACACTATTTCTACTTCTGGGCATACATGTCTCTCTAATCTTCCAATCTTGCTAGTTTCATGTCCCTTGACAACTAACGACATCATTTCCACCTGCCCTGAAGCCTGCGTTTCTGACCACTTTTTAAAGCATACAGGCTGCAGCTCTGTCCTCTGGAAGGATTTCCCCTCACTCTGTCCTTGAAGGTCAATAGTAAATGACTACAAAGTGACAACTGTCCATTTTCTTTTTCCCACAATATGCTGCTCAAACTCACCTGTGAACCACACCCAGGAATCGCACCAGTGGATCGTATGGAAGTGGTTATGAGGCCATGTGCATGAACTGAGGAGGAGGCACTGTTGACACCCTCTGGGTTAGCTTGGGCTTGATTTTTTTTTTTAGATATTTTTAAAAACAATTTGGTAGGGTTTTTTTTAATGGATTTTTAAAGACAGGAAGGAAGAGGGGCTAGAGAGAGACAGAGAGAGACAGGGAGAGAGAACACCAGTTTGCTGTTCCACCTATCTACGCATTCATTGGTTGATTCTTGCATGCACTCTGACCAGGGATCAAACTCGCAACCTTGGTGTATCAGGACAATGGTCCAACCAACTGAGCTATCTAGCTAGGGCTAGGCTTGCTTCTAATGAACCGTTTTTCATCACACAATGGATTGTGGAAGCTCCTTATGACTCAATGATAATGACAATGCCCAGCCCACAGTGAGCAACTCCATTCTCCTTGTCACTCGGTATCCTATGATCAGGTGCTCAGTGTCTATAGTGGCACAGTATCTGTCATGGAGCTTCTTTTCCTATGGTGAGTGATTTTCTGCTACAGAAGGCATGACAATGTCCAGAGCCCTATGAGTCTGGGTTGCAATTTTCCTATTGGAGCTTATCAAAGACCAAACAGCAATCTTTCCACCATGGATACCTCCAGCATCATTGGGCCTGCTGAGTCATTTAGCACAAACATCAGGGCAGATTGCAAAGCAACCCAAACCTGCTGTAAAGTCCCCTCCTGCTCTGGTCTCCACTCAAAACTGGCTGTGTCCATATTCCAAAGAGGCACAAAAAGCACTAAACCTCTTCCTTAGTGGTCAAGAGTACAAGGTGCTATAATTTGGTTTTCTCCTTAAGTGGGAAGTCCCAGCTCACCCCCAGCAAATGGACCCCTAATAGCTTCACCAATATGGCAGCTCCTGAATCTTTTTCACTTTATCTTTCATCCTTTGGACTACATATGTCAAACAGAAGACAGCAAATACATAGCCATAATATTTGCTACCTTCTGTTCACTACAACCAATCAACACAGTATCAATGATATAAATGGACCAGCATGTCATGCTGCAAAATGTCAAAATGATAACAGCCCTTGGAAACTATTTTATTTCGGAAATCAGGAGAGTCAACATAGCCTTGGTTCTAGTCAGTCAATGTTCAAGTTCCACGTTAATGTGAACTTAATATCTTTACTTACAGAACTGGAAAAAAATGCCTTCCCCAGTCCAGTAGCCATATACCAAGTGCCAGATCTGTAACAATAACGATACAACATACAGTGCAGCAGCTACAAATGAAGCCCATAGTCAACTTTTATTGCAATAATCCAGCTAGTTTTTGAGATGGTCACACGGGTGAATTGAGTAGGAACATAATGAGGATCCTCTAAGATTCTGAGCTCAGACCTTGCATCTGGAAGGTCGAGGCTCACACAGAAACTTCCCTCGTGGGTAGTTCTATTAAGGGGAGAACTGCACGAATACGTGCTGCATACTCTTGCTGGTGAGTCGAAGAAGCCTGCCTTCAGGGACCCATCTTGCTCTTCAAGTGATGGGCTTTGGGTCTAAGAACTACTCAGATGTGAAAACTGGGACAGAGATTATATGTAGTGGAAACCACATTAGCCTTTTGCTCAGCAATTCTTAATTTTTTCTGGTTATTCAAGTTGAGCATCACCCCGGTTAGCTACTCATCTGCCTCACCCCCAAGAACACTTTCACTAGAGATCCCTGAAGGTCGGGTGCTGTGCCTGACACTCCATCCTTGCTATTAATTATGATAAGTATGTTTATCTTGTATCTGATGCTTAAGTGCTGCCACTGGCCTCTGTTATTTTGAAATCTTCCTGTCCCCACTGACATTAGGGAGATGGTTTTTGCAATAGCACCTACTTTTGCAAGTCCCAGCTGATGAGGACAGCTGCCACTAAGTTTTCAGTGATTCTGGTGAGCTTCCCTAGGGCTTTATCACCTGAATAAAAGGGGTGCCTCTGGACCCTCTTGGAGAAGAGAGTCAGCAGGTGGCTTCTCTGGTCTTATGGAATAAATCCATTCTGGCCGGCCCACCTTCCTGCGCATACTGACTCTTCCCTCCACAGGCTTTCACATCAGTCCTGGCATCTCCACTTCATTCGCTGAAAACCATCCTCATGGTCAATCTTCAAGGAGCCATCGCAGCAGCACTCTGAGACCAGCTGCATGTGTCTCTGCCAGGACTTTTAATCCCCAGTCATGGGAGAATGTTCCAGTGTCATTTCACTCTCCCCTATCCAGTGTTATATCCTGCCCTCCGCCCTCTTCCCCATCCCGATACTCTCCAAATCCATTCCTGCACACCCTCCCCTGGTTCTGTACAGTACACCTCAGCCATGCCCTATAATTATTTTGGTGCATACCTATTTCTACCGTAGCAGGTATTAAACCTCCCCTCTTGGGTTATGCTGAGGCCTGACTCTAGCAGTTGATCGGGAGGTAATGAGCTGGAGAGCAAGGATGGGAATGTCAGATATTAAGAATAAACATCTTGCAATACAGCCACCTCAGGTGAGGTCTTTCATAGTGCCCAGGCAATGGGAAGCTCTTTCTCCTCTAGCAAGGAGAGCTCTTGCTTCCACCACCAGGAGCATTCTGAGGAATGTAGAGAGGGGTTCGAGGTTCTTAGGCACATTCATGCAAATACTTCATCCTGAAGCCCTGACTTAAGGATAGGAGATGGTGAAGGCTGTGTATTCAAGAATTCTTTGTGGCCCTGCCACCTTATTAAACTTTGGGCCTGGTTTTCAGCAGGAAACAAGTCTCTCTTTATATGCTGCCAAGAAAGCCTCTGGCTTTAACAGCTTCCCTTAAACTAGTAATTGGCTGACTTACATCTGTTCTTCTTTTCCTCCAAAGATTCCAAGACAGACATCCAGCCAACTCCACTATCTTTATAATGACTGTTGCCCCATACCACCCAGGCGCTGAGCTTCTGAATAACTCAATGCTCCTCTTTCGCTTACACCTCATCCCGACCCACTGCACCGAGAGCCTCTGCAATTGTGATGCTGTGGCATGCAAAGGGTTAACACCACCCCATTTCCATCAGCCATGTCATCAGTGAGTCAGATATTTCCAGAAACCCATTCTAATGGCCTGCTTTCTAGGGCTGGTTCTCGTACCAAATGTTCTAGTTTGCAGAATTTGAGACTAAGACTCGAGTGCAGGTTGTTTATCTGTGAAGCGATTCCAGGAAAGAGCAGTGAGGGAGCAGAAAAAGTGATTCGAGGAAGAAAGATAAGCCAATGTAACTGTGTATTGTCAAGGTCTCCTCTATCTTGATTCCTCTGGTACCTTCCGAAAGGTAGAATTGCCCAGCCGAAGGCTGCAAGGCTGGGGCATTCATTCGCTGGCCCCACTCCCACATCCGTGGAGGACTGCCCTTGGGGCTCACGGCAACCCTATCTGTTGGCTACATAGACCATTTTAAAGCTCCATTTCAGTTCTTTTTATGGTCTAGAAAAATAGGCAGGAGAAACTTTCAGTGAATTTTTAGCAAGATTAAATATAGACACCAATTTAACTGAGATTACAATAAGTCTATATATTTAACTTTATTGTTTAAAATGTTAATTATCTTGGCACCGAGCTTTAGATTTTGAAAGGTTGTCCCTGTGCAAATTTCGTGGTTATTAAATGTTATAGTAAAGATCAACACGAGCACACAACAGTCATTGTAAAGAGTCCCTTCGGTGACACTCATTAGGCCATTGGGGCTTCACTGGCACGTCCTAGAACCGGGGCGCAGTGTGTCAGTGTCCTCACGGAGATGGGCCCTGCTCTGGTAAACGCTGCTGCAACTTACCCCAGACTTCGATTGGTCACATTTTGGCAGTGTACCAGGCTGAGCTGATTTCTCCAGCCCCTGCTGAGATCCCTACTGCTATTCAGAGCTTGAAGAAAAACAGTCAGTAGTGCTCAAACTGGGAGCTTCAAACAGCTCACGGTTAAGGAAGCTCTGCTGAATGCTTTGGTGGCCACTGAGGTGTGGCTGTGGTCTTACATCGGCGAGATCATAGGCAAGCGTGGTATCACTGGCTATAATGTTTGAAGACCAATCTACAACATCTATTTCTTTTTGGTCTATTGTTTGAATGTTCTTGGACCATGAGTGATCTGAATGGTATTTGAATTAAAAGAAAGATAAGTCAAAAAAAAAACCCTGTCCCTTCAGCATCAAACACATACATATACACCATTACATTTAATAATATATTTGGAAGGACTGACTGCTAGAAAACAATCACAAGAAATATTTTCTTGGACAAATCATTGCCTCACCATGCCTCAGTTTCCTCACCTAAAACATTGGAATAACGACACTCCCTTCCTCAGCGGCTTGTTATCGGGATAAAAAGCATTACTGATCTTAGTCCACTGACCTCTTTCTGCTCCTCAAACATGCCAAGCTTATTAGTACCTCAGGAACTTTGTCCTTGCCTTTTTCCCTGCCTGTAATGTTCTTTTAAAAACTGGTTTCTCTCTCTGTGTGTAAAGCATTTAGAGCAGTACCTAGCATAGAGTAAGTGCTCCATAACATTGAGCTATTGCAATATAACTATTATCTCTTAACCCTGCAGAACTCTTAAAATCCTGAGGTCAGACTCTTCCAGAACCAGTTTTTCTAGCTGAACTTCTGCTACATATACTAGTCCACTAAGAAATGTATCCTTCCCAGACACCCCCATTCCCATATTCTTTAATCATGTACTTAGAATATGTGCAAATTAGCCATGGCTGGTGTGGCTTAGTGGTTTGAACACCAGCCTGCAAACCAAGAGGTTGCTGGTTCAATTCCCAGTAAAGGCACATGCCTAGGTTGTAGGCCAGGTCCCCAGTTGAGGGTGTGCAAGAGGCAACCACACACTGATGTTTCTATCCCTCTCCCCCCCCTTTCTCCTCTTTCTAAAAATAAATAAAGAAAATCTTTTTTTTAATGTGTAAATTAGATACCACATCCATGCTCTTGTCCTTACCGTTAATGCTACTCTGAACTCAGCGGTGCCCAGGGAACAGTGCTGGACTTGGGCAGTGAAGACCCACATTTCAGGCTCTGCTCAGCCCCTGCGGGAGGACTTTGGATCCACCATATAACTTTTCTGTAGCTTCCTTTCTTTTTGTACTTTTTAGTCTTTAAGTACTAATTTCCTCACTATCTGTTGAGAGCATTAAATGAGATAAGTAGTATACATGTAAGTCAAATTGGGTAACTCACCTGTTCCCTCGTTCTCCTCTGTCCTTAGAACAAAACTTTCATCTCGGTATCTTGACCTTTGCCTGACGGACCTCACCCCTGCCTTCCCCTCTCTCTGCTCTAAGTACTTTGGCTTCTTTCCATTAGTCAAACACATCACGTGTACTCACAGCTCAGTAACTTTGCTCTTGTGTTTTACCTG
>PVKM010023834.1:0-20913 GCA_004027735.1 Carollia perspicillata
GGAGGGTAGCTCACAATTAAGCCTTGTGTCTGTACCGCCAGGGATGACTCCTGGCTGCCGTGCAATCTACCAGTAGCACTACCTCCTGTCACCAGATGGGCTGGTAGAGTGTAGCGGTTAAGAGTACTGTATATAGCTGTTGCTACGAATGTGGGTCACGTAGATGCATGCATCTATTCAAACCTTATTGAACTATAATGTTTAAATTTTGACTCAATAAAATATAAAAATACACACACAAAATGAGTATTAGGCTCTGGAGTCACACTGTCTGCGTTTCCTATTAAACTAGCTCTTACAGACTGAATTATGCTCCTCTCCGCCCCCATCCATTTATAGGTTGAAGCCCTAACTCTTAATGTACTATATTTGGAGATAGGGCCTCTAAGAAGATTAAGGGTGGTGCCCTAACCCGATAGGACTTGTGTCCTTATAAGAAGAAAAAAACCAGAGATATGTCTTTCCCCTTCTCTCTCTCTCCCTCTCTCTCTCCCCCTCTCTCTCTCTCTCCCCCTCTCTCTCTCTCTCTTTTTTTCTCTCTCTCTCCCCACTTGTGCACATAAAAGAGGCCATGTGAGGACAAAGGAAAAAGGCAGCCATCTGCAAGCCAGGACAGGCTTCATCCAAAATCAACCCTGCTAGCACCTTGACCTTGGACTTTGAGTCTCCAGAATGCTGAGAAAATAAATTTCTGTTGTTGGAATCCCCCCGTCTGTGCTATCCTGTTCAGGGCAGCTTGCGATGACTAATATATCAGCATGTGACTCTGAGCAAATCACCCGACATCAACTTACCCTGGTTTGTTCATCTGAAAAATGGAGATGATAAAACGTCCCTGGCATGTAGTAAGAATGCACATGTTGCTCTTACTGTGCATACCCACGAATTTCTGCCTCAGTGTCCCTGCCCAGAATTCAGGGGTTCACCTGTTCCCAGATGCTGCCTCCCAACCCCCTAGCCTCACATAAGATCCTGCTGGCCCTCTCCCTGTATTCTCCCCCAGCCACCATTTGGGGTCCTGCTGGCATTGCTCAGAACCGTCATCTGCGTTTCTCTTAGCCGCCTGCGCCTGCACTTGCTGACCACATCTGCACTCTGAGAATGTCACGTCCCTACGATCAGGCGCTTTGCTCCATCTACCAAGTGGCTCTTGGCTCAGCCGGCTGTATTCATTTCCCATGACCCCCGTCTCTGGTCCTGGCTCCGTCCCATGAGCCTATGTGCTTAGGTTGGCCCAGCATACTTTCCCCGCCTTCGGCTCTCCAGGCTAGCGACCCGGACTCATGGAGCTTTGGCAACTCTTGATTTTTCTGTCTGGAAATGGATTAGGAGGGGAAGGGGTGAGTAGATGAGTTTCAAAGCTTCAAATGCCTTGAAGCTGTATTTGCATAGCAAGCACACTTTTATATGTGTTTGTTTTAAACTTAGACTGTGGACTTATTTGAGTTGGATTTTGGGGGCAATAATGGGAATATGGGCACGGGGCTGGTTGGGGAGCCACGGTTACAGGCAGATTGGGCACGACTTCCCAGCATCAGTCCCTTGCTCTGGCACGGCACTACTGGTGTCATGCGAACATTGGGGTTTGAGGTCGTGTGTCTGAGATTTGTTGGGTGGCTTGTTAACAGTGGTTCTCAGGTTTGTAATGACTCAGGTATTAGTTTTTAATTGCCATATACCTCAAAGTTAACACTTTTATCTCAGTTTCTGTAGGTTTTAGTCTTAAAATTACAATTGGTACAAGTTAGTTATAACAAATTTAAACATTAAGAAGTTTATAAAGTAAAAATGAGACATAAGTCTTTCTTACTCCCCTGTATTCCTACCCTCCCAAAGAATAAATACTGGTATCCCTTTAGCCTATTCATTTGTTTTTTCTGTGTGTGCATGAACATACATTCACACATATACACCCTTTTTTTTTTTTGTAAAACGAGAATGAGATCACACTTAAAGTAGGACTTTTCTTTGCAAGGGCTAGAGATTCTGCATCAACTATTTTAGGCGAGAAGAATTCACTGGCAGAAGAATTTTTTTAAATCCTCACCCAAGGATGTGTTTATTGATTTTTAGAGAGAGGAAGGGAGGGAGGGAGAGAGAGAGCAGGGAGAGAGGAAACCGGTCAGTTGCTTCCACATGGGCCCCGACAGGGATCTGACCCACAACTTTTTGGTGTGGGACGATGCTCCAAGCCACCTGAGCCACCCACCTGGGACACCAGCAGAAGCATTGAAACCACGAGACTCTGCCTGTCTTTCGTCTGTTTCTGTCAGACCAGCATTCTCCCCAAATTGGAACTCTGCACATCATGTCACCTGGTTCCCACCCCCAGGCTTCCCCTCCCAGAGGCCTTATCTCTCTGCCTTCGGCTCTAAATAAAACATTCCCCTGAAGTACTTTTGGCTCAAATACCACAAAACCCAACTGCCAGTGACTTAATGGAGGGCTATTCTTTTCACGGAATGAGACGTCTAGAGGCCGGTGGTTCTGCAGCCCAGTGATGCCGTGGTTCTGGGGCGATTTCTTTGCCATCCTCCTGGTCTTCCCCTCCTGGTGACAAGACGGGCGCAGCAGCTCTAAATACCAATTTTCTCACTTGACAGTGTCTTTATTTATGTGGCTTCTCCCGAAGGCACAGCCTGAGACACGGGCTTGTGTGCAGTGACTTGGAGAAGTGACGACAGGGAGCAAGGGAAGGGACCAGGGAGTGCAGCAGAGGAGAGACGGCCCATCCAAGAACACACTATGGAGTGGGACAGCACAGTGGAGTAGGTGACTGGTGCCGGTCCTGCTGGCACCTGCTGAGGGGTCGTATGAGGCATATCTCAGAACTGTCCCCTGGGGGGCCAAAGGGCAGCATTTAAAAAAAAATCAGGGTACGGCCCCCCGCCCAGGACAAGGCGATGAACATACGTTCCAGTTAGCACAGGTATGGTGTACACTGTTTCCAGCTGCGCGGCGGTTTGGTAGCAGGTGAGCCACACATTGTGGAGTCTCTCCTGTTCACTAACACTGAAGTCGCAGCCCTGCTTTTATATCACACTGCCCTGAGCGTTGAAAGGCTCACGGCTTTTCTTCCCCCCATCCCCATCTCAGCGCTGGGATTTATCCCATTTCAAGACTTGGGCAAATTGGAAAAATACAGCAATTTTCTATCTTGCCAAAACACAACTGTTTCAACATAACCTATTCAGAACAAAAATAGAAAAGAGGTAAAAATAGCTTCTAAGTAGCCAAATAGATGTCAAACTGTCACGACTTCCAGATGGAACGGGAAGTCTTGCATGCAAAGTCCCTTAGATTTTGTCTTAAACCTCACACACTTGTAAGAAGGAGCTCGATAGGGGCCCTTTAACCTCATTTCACTTACGCTTACTAGCTCGGTATCCTAGTTACTGTTTCCACAGCAAATGAGGGGAAGGAAGCTTTTAAAGGAAGCTGCACCGACCAACTCAGAATCAAAACGTGCCCGCTGACAAGCAACAGAGAACACAAAAATCCCAAACAGTAGCAATAACAAAAAAGAAACCTCTTTCTAAAAATGTCAAACGTGCAAAAGGATATCGGTGTGCTGTACTGTGGAACAGTAAAGGAACCGAGGCTCACAGCCGAAAAGAATTGTTAAAATTGCATTTAGAATACTTTATGAGGCAAGGAAATTAATCATTTATTTTTATGCTGTCATAGCCTTCATGCAGTATGATTCTTTTTTTGTGTGTGTTCTGTATTTTAGAGTGATTTCCCAATAAACAAGTTTAAAATGGTGAAAAAAGTAGCTTCTAAGAGCTCTGGGGAACGTCGCTCTCCAAACAATTGTTCCTACTGAGTCTTACACAAGAGATTTCGTCCAGGTTGGGAAGGGCGTGATTCCTCTTCTCTGCACAAGGGGGCGACGCGAGCCAGCCTTAGCCTCCGATTCAGGCCTGTTCGGCTCTGCCTCTGGAGTTCACTCGGACAGGCAGTCGCTAGTTGTCCTTCTACAGTGACAGGTTAAGCTGGGTAGGCAAATGCTGAGAAGTTTATCCATCCTCCTAGAATTCTTCCAGAACTGTTAGAGGTGAGCTAGAATGGAAGGGGCAAGACAATAATCCTTTCCCAGGAAGAAAGGAATCGGGGAACTTTGTCTACAAAAGTTCTGTAAACTAACACACACGTCATACATTTCTTTTTTAGCCTAATTAGTAAACAGTATTATCCGTGCTGTGGCATCAGCTCGCCAGGATATTATTGTGCACGTGGGTGTGTGCACACACTTGAAATTAGCTGATGGCCTTGAATAGGGAATTTTTTTTTGCTTTGTTCAGAATCTTGCAGACTAATGTCACCAACCCTTATAATCTCTGATGCTGTTACTGTTGTTACTAGTGCCACTTCACCTTGTGCACTCATCGTTATTTCTGCCTCTATTCTTTCTGTGCATTTACATGGTGTGGTCGAAAAATGATGCCCCCCCAAAGATATGCATGTCTTAACCCCCAGAACCTGTGAATATGTTATGGCACGTGGCAAGGGAAATTAAAATTGTGCAGCAGCTGTCAAAATAGGGATATTGTTACCTGGGCTGGTGTGGCTCAGTGGGCTGGGCATCACCCCGAAAACGGAAAGGTTGCCGGTTTGATTCTTGGTCAGGGCACATGCTTGGGTTGCGAGCCAGGCCCCTGGTTGGGGGGGGGGGTGAGAGGCAACCGATAGCTGTTGCTCCTATGCATCATATGTTTTTCTTCCTCTCTTCCTTCCTCCCTCACCCTCATTTCTAAAAATAAATTTAAAAAATCTCTTTAAACAATGAGATTATCTTGGATTATCCAGTTGGCCAACTACAGTCACAAGGGTGGCAGAGGCAAAGAAGTTAGAAACTTTTTGTAGTGTCCAACTAGAAAAGTTAGAGAAATGGCCCAGTCAGACAGGTCTGCCATTGATGGCTTTGGCGATGAAAAGGAGTCATAAACCAGGGGATGTGGCAGCCTGCAGAAGCTGGAACAGGCGAGAAGATGAATTCTCTCTGAGAGCCTCAGAAGGGAATGTAGTCTTGCTCACGCCTTGGTTGGCCCAGTGAAACCCATTTTGAAGTTTTGACTTTCAGAACTCTGTTTTCTGCTCAGAATATTTCTCTTAATTTGCTAATTCACTGTAGCATTAGAAAGACAGCGAGGCCATCTTTCTGACTCCAATAGGCTATTGTTAGTTATCACGGTAACTCATTACAGCATAATTCTATCGAAATAAGAAAATGAAAGTAACACACAACCAAAAAGCTTTCTGCATTGAAATACCTGTCGCTGAATTTGACCCAATTTTGATGATAATTCCCATGTTCACAGTGCAGTAGAGCCAGCCATTTCTTAACATTTATTGAAGTGGAGTTCTGTGTTAATTTGTGCAGGAGTGTTTTAAAGTGTGGGTTATATTTCTGACATGTACAGAATACTGAAGCATGCAGTGGTTTAGTACACGGGGTCAGCTTGTTTTGAGCTCACATCCCAGGTTCACCACCTGCTCCCTATCCCTAGATGAATTTGAGCACTATTTAGCCTCTCGGAGCCTCAGCTTCCCCTTCTGTAAGTTGAGAGTAATGGTTATTAACATCTTAAGGGATTGTGGTGGGGATTAAAAATTGTTCTTGCTGTTTGGTCAGGAGCAGCTGATGCTCCTGACCGAATAGGTTGGAAATAGTCTGGTTATGCGGAGCCCACACCAATGGGCACTCTGCCTCTTCTGACCTGTGTCTTTGAGCGGCTTACCTTCTCTCATTCTCAGTTGTCTTATGTGTGAATGGGGGTGATTATAGGTACCTGGCAGGTGTGTTGGGAAGGTGACATCCAATAGACTACTACAAATAGCATTTAGCTCAGGATGGGTACACAAGGCCCTCAATAAACAATAGCTATTATCATGAAAACTGATCATTGGAAAACTGCCATTTAGTTTAGTATGCAGCAAAAACATCACCCAAAATAATGTACTCTGTTGCCATGCTCTTCCACTCCTTCCTGTGGCCTTAAAGATTATTATGATTATTTTCTGAACTGTGGTTCGACTTCTTATACCAAGAAGTTTAATGTGTTATGTGATATTTTTGTTTTGTATTTTTCATATCTAGACTTCATAGGGTAAAAACTGGAAAATCTTTTTGTTGCTGTTACACAGATTTTACACAGCATCAAAGCTCAAACTGACCCTTAGGCGTCTACAGCCCATCTCAATGATTATCTAGCCTGCCTCACAGGGGGTCCCTGAGATCCAATTATTGCTTTCATGCTCATTTCTGCCTAAACTTTACATGCTTCCAGGGCACCAAATATTAATTTCAGCTTGCAAACAGTTGGCTAACCCGTGTTTTTTCATCAAGCTATTGTGAAGTTATTAGATCCACACTTTCTATTGCCTACTAATTTGAGATCTTTAAAGAAGATGCCAAACAATCAAAACCCAATCTAGTTTTGCAAAATACCTCAATAATATAAAATGGTATTGCTTTAGGGTCAAAGCCTGGCCACCACGGAAATTGTTCCAGGCAAAACCAGCAATTTCTTCCTTGGATTCTAAGGCTGTATCCATTTGTTTGTTTGGCACCAAGCTGCAGGGGAAATTGAATGATCTAGATTGTCTCCAATTAAAAAAAATCCCTGAAAATGTCAAAGCACATGGACACTTTTAGGACGTAAGTATATTTATTAAGATTTTGTTTCTAGAGACGAAAAAACACCAGTGATGTTGATGTTAGTGCTGGTACGAACAGCTAGTGAGTGGTGCTTATTATCGGGAGGGTTGGGGAGCTAGGAGAGAATCCCTTCTTCAGGCAGATTTGCTGAGGCTCTTGGAAGAGCAAGGGTGGGAGAAGGGTGTACTAGGAGCTCATGGGGGGTAGGTTTGTGGTCACTGTCCTTGGCTCTGCTGGGGAGTCAGGGCACCACGGTGCATTCCGTGTTCAGGGAGCGAGACGGCGTACTGGTCTGGGAGGCAGACATACCTGTCTTCACGAGCCAGCTCTGTCATCTGCTGGTTGTGTGACCTTGTACAAACCACTTCGCTTGACCAAGCTTTGGTTTCTTCACCTGTTAAATCAGAACAGTGACGATACCTTTCCTTTAGGGTTGTTGTGAGCAGTGAGTGAGAGAGTGCATGGAAAACATTGAGTACACCGTCGGGCACATGGTAGACTCAATAACATGTTTAGTATTATACTGTTCTACTATTACTATTATTATTAAATTTTATAATTTAACATTTAGTTTAATTGAAAAATAAGGGTTTTCCCCACTCTTCCCATTAGTCATGTGATCCTTAACTGCCTCTGGCTTTAAATGGGAAGCCATTATTTCTTATGTGCTTTTATGTTTGTTCGACTATAAAGAGGATAAGGCATCCTCTTCCTTTTTTCTTAGTTTTTTTTCCTGTCCAGTTAAATCCAATAAAACTTCTTGCCTAACGTAGATTTCACTCTCTAGGGGTGTTCAACCTACAGCCCACGGGCCACATGCCGCCCTGGAAGGCTATGAATGCAGCCCAACACAAAATTGTAAATTTACTTCAAACATTATGAGATTTTTTTTTTTGGTGATTTTGTGTCACAATACATTTAGTGTGGCCCAAGACAACTCTTCTTTTTCCATCGTGGCCCAGAGAGGCCAAAAGTTTGGACACCCCTGCTAAGCCCTATAGACAGCAGAAGAAAGTGTTTGCTCACTCCTGCCATTTGGAATAAGGATGTGGACACGGTGGAGCCCTGCTGAATGAGAGAGAGTTCTAGAACTCTCAGGGACCTGAGTGCTTGGGTTTGAAGGACTCAGTGCCCTCAGCCCCACGAGGGCTAGCCAGGGGAGTGTGATGGGGCTGATTTTGGCCGGGTGTTGGGGGACTCCCCACATGTGTGTGTGACCTTCCTGGAGGCCTGTTTCTCCCCGGTCAGTCACACTTGGGGACATGAGAGGAGTGCCGTCTCAGTCCCTGCCTGGCCTTTGGCAGCTGCATGGTAGCTGGGAGAAGTGAATGTCAGCCTCTGGCTGAAACAGAGAGGTGGCAAGAAATGGAAGCCTGACAACAGACACGGGCAAGGTCAGTACCGAAGCTGCAAGGATAAAGTCCGCATGTGTGTGCCAGGGCCTTTCTGGCTCAAATGATCTCTGATGGCTTCGTCACTTCAATCTATTGTTGCAAACATATATATATTTTTTTGCTTACAAAGTGCCTTCACGTTGAATAGGAAACCTGTCTTTTCCTCCTTGCGTCTTTACTCTCACAAGACTATCACATTCACCACCTCTGACACTTCTGGTCACCGGACGTGTGGGTCCTCCCCACCAAGGGGAAAAAGCTCTCTAATGCAACTCAACTCTGACACTATCTACCTGAAGAAAGTGTCAGATCCCACAGGTCAAAGGCTCAGTCCCGTGAGACCACCCCCACTTCACAAGTAGTAAGTCCCTAGATTACCCGCAACTTCTGTCCGCCTTGGCTACACATTGGAGGTTCCCACTGCCCCTTCCTTAGGTCCCATTAACTTGCTAGAGTGTCTCACAGACCAGAGGAAACACATTGACCAGTTTATTAAAGGATGCGAGAACGGATACAGATAAGGAGCCAGATGAAGAGATATATAGGGCAAGGTCTGGCAGGGTCCCAAGCACAGAAGTTGGGGTGCCTCACACCCCCGACACATGGATGTGTTCACTGTCGCCAACCTGGAGGCTCTCCAAACCCCATGCTTATTGGGATTTTTAAGGAGGCTTCCTCCCATAGGCATGATCAAATATTAACTCCATTTCCAGTCCATCTCTCTTCTGAAGAGACTGGGGTCAGGGCTGAAAATTCCAAGCTTCTAATCACGACTTGGTCTTTGCTGACCAGCCCCTCTCCAACAGCCCACCCAGAGCTGCCTCATTAGAGCAAAAGACGCCCCTGTCACCCAGGAGATTACAAGGGTTTCAGGAACCCTGTGCCAGTAACTGAAGGCGGAGATCAAAGTACTGTATTTCCTATCCTCTCACACACATCCACTCCCTGACAGGGTCCTCAAAACAGTTCTTCCAGGCAGGTAGGGGAGGTCTTGTCCCTATTTTTCAGAGAAGAAAACGGAAGCTTGCCTCAGTAAGTCTTCTTCACTGGTGGCAACGCAGCTCCCAGCTCCGGGTCCCACCATTCGGAGTGTGTTGGCGGGCCGAACTTATTCCCGTGTAAGGACCTCAGGAGTAACGTGAAGCCGGATGGGACAATCTCCAGGCACCAAATTAAGTCTCGTTTTCTGCATGATTGTCTGAAATTCCATCATTTTGAATCAATTATACATTTGGTTTAGCCAGTCCCTCTCCAAGCCCTCTCTTAGAAAATGCAAAGACTCCCTGGTAGGGGTAGGTAAGTCATACATGGTAAGTCATAAATAGTGAATCAGTTTGCCAAATTAATTGCTCTTTCGGCCAGCTGAGGTCAGGGCAGTCAGAGATGGGAATGTTGATGGCAAATGGAGGGAGGGAACCTGTGCAGTTTGAAGCACTCTCTGAGAAGCACAGGCCTGGGAGGGCATATTGATTTTCCGTTGCTGTATAGGCAATTACCGCAAACCGAGTAGCTTAAAACAACACGCATTTACTATCTCACAATATCCGTAGTTCAGGAGTCTGGGCATGGCTTAGATGGGTCCTCTGCTCAAGGACTCAGGAAGCTGCCATCAAAGTGCTGCTGGGCTGCATTCCTTTTTGGAACTTGGAATCTTCTTCCGAGCTCACATGGTGGTTGGCAGGGTTGAGCTCCTTGTGCTGATGGGACTGGAGCCCTCAGCGCCCAGAGGGCAGTTTCTTGACACGTGGCCTGCTACATAGGCAGTTCACATCATGGCAACTTGCTTCCTCAAGGCCAGCCACAGGTTTTCTCGAGTCTCTAAGATGCAGTGCCATAGAGTGGAATGTAATCACTGGTGTGACGTTTTGAGATTTCACCTGAAAATCTAGATCTTTCAGTGAAGTCGGGGCCGCACTCTCACAGGAAAGAGCTGCGGGGAGCTGAGCAGCAGCAGTAGCTGAGAAGCTTGGACAGGGAAGGACGCCTTCGTTCTCCAGAATCCTGGCCTTCCGCAGGGGCCGCAGGTACACGCCACCCTCCTGCTCCAACCATTTGCTGTGCCCTTCTGTCTGTCATGGGTGCGTGAGTTTGTGACTTAGCATTACATTCTTGAAGAAATGGAGAAGTGGAATAGGAGGCTGTGATCGAAGATAGCGGGTGATGCTGTAGCAAATACGGCCCCATCGCCTCTCATTTGTCTAATTATTACACGAAACGAGGTGAGATTGGATAGACTTGGGTTCTGCACCTGGCTCACACTCACATGTGTGGACTTCAGCCTATAATTTTATCTCTCTAACCCTCAGTGTCCTCATCTGGAAAGCCTCCCTTTCCCTAGAGTTTCTGATTCAAATAGACTGGTGTCAGGGCCTAGGAACTGGTAGTTTTGACAGGTACCCAAGGTGACTCTTAATGATCAGGCAATTTTGGAGGATGAGTCCATTCACAACTGGACATTAGATAGCAACTGTGGGCTAGGAACTAAGAGCCAGGTCTTGGGGAAATGCATGGGCAATGGGAGTTCATCTAGGCATGCCAGAATTAGGGGAAATATTTCAGTTCCAGAAGAGACAGCCCCAGAAGAAAATATTAGGAAGTTAAGAAGAATGTGGGCATTGGAGTCAGAAACCAAACCATAGAGACTGGGCTTCCATGTGGAGTAGGGGAAGCATGTATCTAGTATGCTGGGTTCCCCCACCCCCCATGTCCTTCCCAGCCCTTGGAAACTAGATTACTATGGTTTGTAAGCTGCTGATGGGGCAGGGCTACCCAGTCCAGGAAAGCAGGGGATCAGGAAGTGTAGGTTGAACAAGTGAATCAATAAAAAGTAAACATTGTCGAGGCCTGGGGCTCGGTGCCAGTGTGAGGCACTCTTCCACTCTTAACCTCTCTGAATCTCCCTGAGAGCCCGGAGAGAAGTTCTCCTGTCTCCCAACACTCTGCTGACGTGAGTGTCATCTGTAGAGATATTATACAGTTAATAAGGGGCCCTAGCTAAAAGCAAATTAAGTACCACCAATGTACTGGTATAAAATGCAAATTTTTAAAAAAATTAAAAAAGAAAATCATTTGGTTTCTGAACTTCAAATTCTGGAGCACATTTTCTCAACCAAGGGGAATTTCTGGTAACTGACAGGTGTGGAAAACCTCATTGGAGGCACACTTGGGTTTTGTTATTATGCTATCATGTCTGAACATGTAAGAGAATTTTAAGTCATCCAATACAAGTGCTAATTATTACAAAGCTTTGTGGTTAGAAGAAAGCTATAAAAATGAAGGGACACGAAGCACAGAAGTCCTGCTTGGGGGTAAGACTTCGCTTCCTCTGAAATATAGTTTGGTCAATTGGTTCATGTATTTTTGGTTGTATCTCTTTTTAACACACAACATTGGTTTGGTGTAATAACCCACGAGAGCCTTTAAATATTTCATGGCTGATAGTCCTGATGAGAACTTAACTTGTACCAAAGTTATTTTTTATTTATGGGCTTCTGGGGCATCCATAGTGCTCCACGAAGCGTGGAAAAGACAAGTTTATGCTCTAGGCCTTCTTCGTGAGTGCTTAGCATTTAGATAGCAGTGACAGGTATGAGCTTGAGTGGCTTCGTGAGTGATTTGGAGTGATAGCCTCCTGGTAGGAATGACATGCTGTCCTGCTTGGGGGAAAATGATTATACAGGGCATGGTCACCAGTCACCGCATTTGGAGTCATTTTTCTAGAAGTAGTGATGAGCATTTAAGGGACAGAAGGACTGGGGAGGGTAGATGGGAGGAAGAAAGGCATTTGAAATGAGGGAAGCAGTGTGACCAAGACACAAAGATGCTGTATCTGAGATATTTATGGGACGTATGTGCGGGAGTAGAATTAAATGAGGCTGAGCCATGTGGCAGGCCCGGATTATGAGGGATCTAGAGAGGCCGGCCTTGGAATTCTAGCTAATGGAGATAGAAGGGTTTCTACTGCAGGTTTCGGAGTGGAGGAATGCCATATAGTAATTACTGTTTTATTGGAGGATTACCGTACACAGGTAATGATGTAAGTTCTCTGACATACACAACCTACAGCAACTCTGTGATGAAAACACTGTTTTTGTTATCTCATGTTTAGATGACGACACTGGGCACAGTGAAGCGCTGAGGTAGGATCTGAACCCAGGCTGTTTGGCTCCAGAGCCAATAATACGCTTCATCAGTCATCTGTCTGGGACTCCTCAGGGTGATGAGGTGTATTTAAGGAAGGTTAGTCTGGGGGTGATGCTCAGGGTTGTTTGGAAGGAAGAAAAGCCTGGCAATGAGAAATCTAGTTTGGAGGCTATGGCCTGAAATCCAGGCATACCGGAGATCATTTGCATCTTTGCTTCCCGACTTCCCGTCACTTGATTTTATCCATCCCTTCTCATCCGATGCCGATTCCAGGCCCCATTCTTTTCTGCCCCCTACGTGGCTCCCCTGCAATCCATTCTCCACTCTGCAGCCAGTGGATCTTTGTAAAGAACGAATCAGAGCATGTCACTCCCTTGATGACGTAAACCTCCCACGTGAAGTCCAAACTCCGTTTACAAGGTCCTTCTTGGCTCTCGTTGGACACCCCAGCCATTTCTAGGCACCAGAGTCCTTTCACAACCATGAATGTTAGCGGTTATCATTGCACCATGACAACCCACTTATTAAACCATTGTATTTGTTGAATGAAGAAAGTCAGTGAGTGATAGCAATTAAGAGATGGATATGATTAATAGGCAGATGTTCGGTTTTCACACTTCTCCACCTATAGGCCTGCGGCAAAGAAACCCGTTTCTGGGCCTGGCAACCTTTCCTTCTCAAACCTGTCTAGCAAGTCCTTTCCCTTTTAGCTCTGCCCTTCGGAGGGCCAGTTTCCAGGCCTCTATCCCATGCATCTCTCTTGGCTTCTAGCTCTGCTGCCGGGAGGCCTGGAGCCTGGCCACATTTACCGTAGCTCCAGCTCCAGGAAGCCAGCCTCCAAGACCCTCACTGGTCTGCAGCCTTGGGAAGGGATTTCAGATCATCTTAGGGAAAAAGGAGACAGGGTGATTCAAAGATGAGTAGATGGTTTCAAGATGGCTGACTCAGAGACTGACTGAGAGAAGAAAGCTGGAGGAGGCAAAGAGGGGGGACAGCGGCGGGGATGGTGAAGGGCTGGGGTGCCTCTGGAGGCAGCAAGGCCGGACCTCCATCCCAGTGCCTGACCTGAAGCACCCTGGCCCGTTGTTCCCGGCCTTAGCTTTCTCCCTCGGGTGAGGCCAATCATAGTGCCTGCTTTATGGGAGGGTCAAAGGAAAAGTGACTCTCAGGCCCTGAGCATAGCAGCCCATGGCAGGACGTGAGAAGGGACAACACAAGGGTATGCCCTGTACCAGTGGCTTTCACAGTTTTTGGTTTCAGGAGGTCCCCTTTATACTCTGAAATATTATTGAGAACCCTAGAGAACTTTTGTTTATATGTTTATATGGTGATGTTTACTACATTATAAGTTGAAACTGAAATATTTAAAAATATTTTTAATTCATATCAGAACAATAAAACCCATGATATGTTGATGCAATTTCTAATTGTAGTATTCTATTATATAAAGATAGCATAATTTGTTTTTTAATTCTCCTGAGGAATAGAATAGCTGGGTGGTAGAGTATAGATGTTTTTCACTTTAAAGGGAAGTTTAGTCATGCCTAATAAGGCGGTTGCACCATAAAATAAGAAATAGTCATTTTTTCCCCAAGACAGAAGTTTATGGAAGAGTTGCATTGGCCTATGTTTTCTGTAGGTCTTCTTCATGCGCGGCTTAACTGAAGGCAGCTGGAGGACCATCCGGCCTGTTGCGGCGTCATGTTGGGCAGCCTCGGAAACACGCCACTGTGTGCTTGTGAGAGAAGGAGAGTTAAACAGGCAGGGAGTGTCCTGGTGCTACCACGAAATGCCCGGGACCTCCGTGCCTGCCCGAAGGGGTCTCTGGGAAGGAACATCCAGGGTCCCCAGACCACACTTCAAGAACCACCAACCTGTAAGAGTACTTTGAAAAAAAAAACAGAGAAACAAAAAAACTTTTTCAATTCATGAATAAAGATCATGTTCAAAATGAGACTGGGCATATCACCTCTATCACACGAGGAAAAATTAGTCTGACAATGCCAAGTGTGTCTGAGCCCATGAGATCGCAGGTGCTCCCGGCCTCTGCTTGCAGGACCACAAGCAGGTTCAACTGCTTTGTTAGACAGGCCCAGAGTTCTTGTTAGTTAAAAATGTTCACACTCTACCACCCAGCCATTCCACTCCTCAGGCAAATTAAGGGACAAGTTACGATAGCTTTACATAATAGAACACCACAATTAAATACTACAATGAATAGTAACAGAAATAGAATACTATCAAATGCTACCTTTCATCTGTACCTTTATTTTTATT
This sequence comes from Carollia perspicillata, assembly GCA_004027735.1. NCBI lineage: Eukaryota > Metazoa > Chordata > Mammalia > Chiroptera > Phyllostomidae > Carollia > Carollia perspicillata. The sequence goes on from PVKM010023834.1 coordinate 14,476, forward strand.
ATTATTGTCAACATTAACTGTGGGTATGGACGCATGGGAGACCAGTTTATGGGTGTTCACACCATTTCCTGCTGTGTTGATTCCAACTTCCTATTGTCTTCATCTGAGCTTTTTTCCTCTGCGGTATTCTAAAATAAGCCAAGCAGTGGGGCTGCGAGGGCCGTCTGCTCCAGTTAGGTCTGTGTGGGAGTCCCTTCCCGCGGTCGCCCACCTCACTCACTCACTGTCGGTATTAAGGCGCAGCCGCCTATCCATGAGAGAGCTCTACTTCGCCAAGAGCACTGGTGAGAGGATGAGAATCGGGCCCAGGGGGCTGTAGCTCTGCTGTGCCTTGGGTCACTTGGGAGAGAACAAGCCCTCGGGAAGTGGTTTTGCCCAGATCACAACGCTGACAGCTCACTAGCCTGCAGGAGGAGGAGCCAGGGGAGCAGAGCGAGGGGCGTGGTTTCCAGCACCTGCTAGCCTGGGGAAGGTGGTTTTTGTATTTGTTCCACTAAAGCAACTTAGAACCACACCCCAGATTATTGCAGTAAACTTTTTACAACCTTGAAAATGTCGAAAACGGCCTTTCCTATTTTTGTTTTTTTAATTAAATCTTACACAAAACTCCCCCCATCAAAGAATTCCCTAGTGCCATGTTACTATGAATAAATATCGAAAACAATGGTGAGCTAAAATTGAGTAAAAGAAGGGGAAGCCTAAGGTGGCATTTACATATAGTTTGAAGATATGCCAGACAAAACTATACGCTGCTGATGGACACACACATACGTAGCGGAAGCGTGCAGTCATGCCTGGGGTGAGGAAGGACAGATTTAGGGCACTGCCCAACCCTGAAGAATGAGGGCAGATAGTGAAATCAGGGAGGGGTTTGGAAGGGCTTTAACTATATCTGTAATGTTTTATCTATCCATTTTTACAATTGAATTAAAATGAAAACTAGTTGAGTTCTACTTAACTATTTATCTGGGGAAGAGAATGTGCAAGACTCTCTCTGCAAAAAGCCTATGGGCGATGGCTCCCAACTCCTCACTCACGTAGGCTACCCTGATGGGGGCCAGTTAGGAGCAGACAGGTTCCAAATGCTCACGTGCAGTCAATTCTTTGGCACTTAGCCTGGACTTTCTGGATGAGACATTTAAGCGCATTGTCTAAAGGCCTAGGCTAGGCTTGTCTGCTCAGCTCTCGGAGACCCAATAACTTCACAACCTGCTTGACCAATGGAAAGTTGGTCCCAGGGGAAGTCTGTTCTGACTTAGCAGGAGCAGATCCTGTCCCTGGCAGCGTTGCCTTGTTTTAGGATCTGGGATTCTCATGTTTCTGAGTCAGTCCACGTTGGCGGGGGCGGGATCCCAGTCTGGCAGGACAGTCTGGGGTATGTGTTTCTATGGGTGGATGGGTGGTATGGGAATCCGGGGCCAGGAGACACGGGGCGGAAGGCAAGCCCTCGAGCCCATGAGTTGGAACTCTGTTCCAAGAGTTGGAACAACTCATGGTCCTTGGCCAGTTTCAGAGTCATCCCTCGCTGATCTGCTGAGACCTCTTTCACTTCCTCCTTTACTGCCACTCTGGTTGTTTTTGACATGAGTTTCTCTCCACTGTTCCACTGTAGGAAAAGGCCACAGTCCCAAGAGGCCTGCCACACAGGAGACGCTTAGCCATCGGTGACTCCAGAATTCCCTCACAGGGGTGCTGATTTGATTGGAAGGAAGGATTTGAAGATGTGTTTATTTATCATTTTACACAGGATGCAGGCAACATTGTCCCTGCTGGAGAGAGGGAGGTTGAAGCTAAGATACCTACCCCTCCCCTGTTTCCCCACTAACCTTCCAGTTTTTGTAGTGACCTCCATAAGAATTAATTTTCCTTCTTCCCCTCCTCCACTCTTTTCAATGTCCGAAGCGAGCGCTCAGCTTGGGGATTTGTAGGGAAAGGTGGCCACTAAAAATAAAAGGGAAGAGGAAGGAAAGTTAAGTAAGAATTTAAGAATTGTTGAAGAGTCTCCACTAAGTGTTGGTCCTGATATTCACTGAGACAGACACGCTCTCTGCTGGCGGACCTGCGGAGTAAGCCTCATTAGGTCTCCACTCCTGCAATTGGCAGGTCTACGTCTGAGTCTCCCAAAGGGCCAAACAGCTATGGAAGCTCTCTGTCCGAGGTTTGAGCTTGGACACCACCGATGGAAGTCTGAGGAGCTATCGTGGACAAAGGAGAGTGCTCACAGACTGTGTGGTGACGAGATCCATCCCGAGGCTTTGGGCTTGTCAGGTTCACCACTGCGGAGGAGGTGGACGCTTCCATGAGTGCAAGGCCACACGGGGCGATGGAAGAGAGTGGAACCAAAGATTGCTGGCTCAAGAGAAGGCTCTCAAAGACCGCTTCACTGTGAAAAGGGGTTTTGTTGGTGCTATTAAAGAAGACACTGAAGAACACCACTTAAAGCAATATTATGAACATACCGGAAAACTGAAGTGACTAAAACCATGACCGACCAAGGCAGTGGTAAAAAGAGAGGCTTTGCTTTTGTAACCTTCGATGACCATAACTCTGTAGACAAGACTGTCATTTGAAATACCATACTGTGAATGAACACAGCTATGGGGTAAGGAAGGTGCTATCTAAGCAAGAGATGGCTAGTGCTTCACCCAGCCAAAGAGGCTGAAGTGGTTCTGGAAACTTCAGAGGTGTTGGTGAAGGTGGTTTGGTGGGGATGACAACTGGTCATGGAGGAAACTTCAGGGGTTGAGGGGGCTTTGGTGGCAGCTGTGGTGGAGGGGGACATGGTGGCAGTGGGGTTGGCTAGAATGGATTTGGTAATGGTGGAAGCAACCTTGGAGGTTCTGGAAGCTAGAATGATCTTGGCAGTTATAGCACCCAATCTTCACATTTTGGACCCATGAAAGGAGGAAACTTTGGAGGCAGAAGCTCTGACCCTTATGGTGTGTGGAGGCCAATACTTTGCCAAACCATGAAACCAAGGCGGCTGTGGCGGCTCCAGCAGCACAATAGCTGTGGCAGTGGCAGCAGTAGTGGCAGTGGCAGTGGCAGAAGGTTTTACTTGCTGCCAGAAAACAAAGCTTAGTAGGAGAAGAGAGACAGAGAAGTGACAGGGAAGCTACAGGTGACCACAGATCGGTGAACTTAGCCAAGCACAGTGGTGGGAGGGCCTGGCTGCCACAAAGAAGACGCGTTTTAGATAATCGTCACGTGAATGGGCAAAAAACTCAAGGACTATATTTGTGACTAATTGTGTAACAGGTTATTTGAGTTTCTGCTCTGTGGAAAGTGTAAAGCATTCCAACAAAGGGTTTTAATGCAGATTTTTTTGTACCCATGCTTTTGATCGCTAAATGTAATAGTCTGTTCACGATGCCGAAGAAATGCGTCTTGAAAAAAAAGAAAGGAAAAGAAACATAGGTTTAATTTACTAAAAGGACATTTTAAATTATATTACAAGTTTTTAACAGTAATAACGACATGTTTACAAAGAGGCGCTACTTCTTTTTCCAACCCAAACGCTCTCATTTTTGGACATTCCTTTTCAGTCCTTAGGACACTGACACGTTTATACAGCTGTAGACTGCCAGGGCGTGTGCTTTTATCTTTCTGTTTTCACTACACACTTCTCTATGTTCCCACTCAGTCCCCGTATTTATTTATTTTTCTTTTGGAAGCAGGTCTGTTTTCCTTTCCAGCTTTATTAGGATATAATTGGCATATACCACTGTGTAAGTTTCAGGTGTTTCAAACTATTATGTCGACATAACAGTTTGATATAGGTATAGATTATGTGGTGATTGCCACAGAAGTTGAGCTGACACCCATCACCTCGCAGAGTTACAATCTTTTTCTTGTGATGAGAACTTTTATTTGTATTCTCTTAGTAACTTTCAAACATACAGCCATGTACTGTTCACTATAGTCATCATGCTGCCCTGTACTTCCCCAGAACTTGTTTAACTTACAACTACAAATGTGTACTTTCTGACCACCTTCGTGCTCAAAAATATATCCTGTACAGGTAATAGTTGCGGGGGAGGAGGGGAGAGGAGAGGCTGAGAGGAAAGAATCCAAATGATGACGGAGGAGAGGAGAGGGGAGGGAGATCTTGGAGCCACCTGGCTGGTACCGGCATTTGTATTTAAGAGATGTATGTAAATTAGGCATCTGAAAGCCAGAGACTGTCCTCAAAAATAAATTTCCCATGCTCCACAGCAATTTATCAACCCTAAGCGTCATTGCCTAGTTATTTATGAGTTTATATAACTTGAATAAATACCAGACAAGTTTTTTTCTGAGTTTGGTTCTTCATTTAGTAAGTTTATTTTGGATCATTTTTTTCCCCCCATGACCAAGTTGAAAGTTAGGTCCACACACGAACAGGTGAAGAGGATTAATGTTTGGGGCAAATAAGGCCATCACTCTGGAAACTCCTAACCCCAAACCATTTTTTTTCCTCAATAATGAAGCAATTAAACAAGTGAGCTGCTGTTTTTACTTGAGATATACGAATCACTGTGAGTGCAGATTTAGCAGATGATATGTTGATGTGGAAACTTGGTAAGGTTTTTAAAAAAAAATCTCTTTAACCTTCTAACTTTTAAAATTTCTGTCAAGTTAAAAATAAAGTTTTTTTTTTAAAAAAAATAGAGCTTGATTTGAATATTTTTGCTTCTGCTATATGAGTCTAAGCCTACCTAAATGGTGCCTAGGACACCATGTGAACATTTGAGACAAGGAGACGATTCCTTCAGCAATACTTCTAGAGCCGTCATTTCAAAGAACTCACTAGAAGTAGTATGGAAACTTTTTAGTGGAACAGCTGTGATTTAGGAGTGATAAAGCTTTCAACTGTAAGAATAAACTACATAATGTTTCATATCCATTATGGTCTATAAAATCCTTGATGTCATAGTAGGGTTTACTTTTGGAGCAAGAAAGAGTAATTAGAATTGCCTGGAGAAGTCTACTGGGAGATGGTTCAAAGCCTCATATTAAAGAAACTGTGAGAGGAAAATAACATGGACCGTGATTTCATCAAAATGGGGTGTAAAATAAACAGATGGGGAATATTGCAGGAAAAAATGTTATAGCATATCAAATCTTTTCCTTCTAAATAATTTCCAAAAGTAACAAATCTGTAAAAGTTACATAATGTGCAATTAGTAATGTTTTATTGCATCTCTTTTAGTTTTTCTTTTTCTTTTTCTCATATCACTGCCTGTGGCCAGGGAGGCAGAATTAGGAGACATGTGCTTCTCAAAACCAGTGTGGGGAGAGAAAGGACCGACCCTGGAAGCAGGGACCCTCAGTGAGGGTTGCGTCCAGCTGCATGGATGAGCGGCCTGGCTTCTTTGGCTCAGAGGAGGGGGATGTTTTCCTCCTGCGTCCAGGAGTCTGGGCGGGGCAGTCTGCAGCCGGTGCTGGTGCCTGAGCACGTGGCTGAGGACCCGGGCTCCTGCTGCTTCCCCGTCATCGTGGCCCCATGCCAGGCACTGTGTTTGTGCTCCAGGCAAGAAAAAGGGGTTAGGATTGGCGTGCAGGTGGAAGGCAGAGGCTGGTGGCGTTGGTTCCCTGCAGTCTCCACCCTGTGGTTTTTGTTTCCGTTTGTAATCGGCCAGCACCGACTCCCGACTCCCGGGGCCACTTCTAACCATAAGGAGGTCTCAGAGAGGGGGCGCTTCTAACTGGGTGCTGTCACCCCTGACAGAATCAAGTTCTCTCCATAAGGGAGAAGGGGAGGGTGTGTTTATTCTTGATTTTAAAGATATTGAGTTGATTCTGTTGGTCATTACATGGGAGTTAGGATTACTCTCTTTTCCTTTTGACTTTTCCCCGCCGCTGCGCTTACTAGTAGACATTCAAGGAAGTGGATCGACTGCCGGATTGAATGACTCACGTGACCAGTAATTTTTCAGCACACTTCACGTCAGCGTACCGGGGTGCTCACTAGTGCAATATATGTTACTGCCTTTGAATGGCCTTAGTTTTGATTTCAGGTGCTCATATCTATAAAATAATTAACAATCTGATTGATATAAAGGGGATATTATCTTCATTTATGTTTCGTTTTCTATCGATTGATGATGTTAATTTGCCTGTTGAACTGGATGTGGTGCCAGGGGTATTTTCATGAAATTGTTTGGTTAAACGTGACCGATGGTGCAGAAAAACACATTGCGGTATTAGACACTGGGGTTCTCCTTCCATCGTGGTTTCTGGGATGCTCACACGTCCTTTCTGCTCCTCGGTTTCTCTAGGACATACGGGAGGTATCAGTGGCCCTGCAGCACAGGCATTGGGGTAGGTGAGAGGCTGCATAAGGCAGTGAGGAGCATTCGTGGGCTTGGAAATCAGACTACATGCATTTCTCTTCCAGGTCTGCCATTTACTAGCTGTGTAATGATGAGTACGTGCCTCAGTTTCCCTATCTATAAA
>PVKM010023835.1:0-20922 GCA_004027735.1 Carollia perspicillata
TAATATAAAAAGAAAAAATGGATGTTAGAAAAGCACTTAAACACTTCTTATACAAGGAGCAGAATCTTCAGAACTCATGCACCCTTAATAAGGAGTGACCATTAAATAAAAATGTGAAGACGGCATAATGTTAAAGAAAGCTTTTGCCTGATCTTTGGCCCCTGATTGCTAAAATGGTTTTGTCTCGCACTTAAGAGCACAGTGACCCTGGCCTATTCATTCATGCTTTCTTGGAGAACATTCAAGACGAGCAGCAAGGCACTTAATAGGTGTAGAGAGTACTGGCAATGAGGGTAATCTGGACCATCAAGGGCAGGAGCTCCCCGAAGATGTTGAGGAATTTAGACAGTGTAAAGACAGCAGGAATGAAAAAGGCAGCTATTGCCACATTCTTTGAGTTAGAAATTAAGCACCAAGAAATAAATGGCGGAATAATATTAAAAAAATAGGTCTTAGAGACTATGTATAAAAACTGCTTTCAATAAAAAAGGAATGCAAAATTAGCATTATATGAAATACACAGCAATTTAGAAACTTGCATCACTTTGATTGTTAGTGAAGCCATCAGAGAGCTGTGTTTTTAAAGATAAACACTGACTTCCTGTTATTGTATTTTTCCTGGTGTTTAAAGTTGGATCCATTTACCTCTGTGGTAATATGCAGTGGTCTAGATCCTTGGTCAGGCTTCACCTGAGCTACGGATGTTTTTATAGAAGAATAAAAGCTCCAAAATTTCCACATTGCTGAGGAATTTTATTAACAAATGAACTTTAATGCTTATCTACAATAACAGTAGGATAGAAAACAAAGTGAAAAATTTCTTAAATCTGTTGAAGGATTATCAATTGTGTTGTGTTCAGATAAACAAGTTGCTTCTTTAAAGCTGGAATGGGAGAGCACAAACCAGAGCTAGCTACTTTCAGACATCATGTTAAAGTGGGTGCCAAACCCTTCAAACCATATACAACCAACCAGCATGCAAATGCCTGACTCATCATGACTACCATTCCCTTGATTCCTACCAATTCTTTCTCTCTCTCTATTTTTTTACATGCTCTAATTACTATTACGTTTTTTATTATCTGCTAAACACATCTTGCCTATCATGAATCTTGACTAAATCATGTCTTCTGATTCCCCTGAACCTGCTCCTTAGCAGTTCAGAATTTTCTGGAAAAAGTTATATAACGGTGTTGACTGCTACCACTCTGAATGCATGTTTACACATCTTCTTATGTCCAGCCCAGGAAAGATATGTTTCTACTCTGACAGTCACATGCCCCCTTCTCCTGAATCTTCTGGCTCTTTCTCTACACAGGATCTTTTCCCTTAGCCCATGAACAATATAAATAAAGCTCTTATAGCCATCCCGTCAAAACTTGCTTGCCTTTTCTAACTATTAGGAGTTCATTTTTTTTATTAACAAAATTTCTAAATTTCTGTCATATTATTGCATTTCTTAGAAATGTAAGAACAGACAACATTAATCTGTGATGATAGAAATTTAACACTGATTATCTCTGGGCAAGGGATAGACATCGACTGCAAAGGGACATGAGGGAGCTGGCTGGGGTGAGGAGGTGTTGTATATACTCGTCAGGTTGGTGACACTGCTGAATGCATCTGTCAAAACTCATTAAAATGTACAATTAAGACCTGAGTGCAAATTATATCTCAAAACTATTCAGGAGTGTAGCAAGTATTCTGATATTTCCTCCACCAAACCACTCTCTTATACTCTCATCTCCCGTGAACAACTGCTACCATGACACTATGAGGTTGCCACTTATCCAAAGACAATAGAGTCCTCATATGAAAACTCGATTAATCAGCAAATGTAGTCACCTGTTTAGGAAAAAAAAATCACTCCTTAATAAGATTTCTCCCTAATAAGAATAACCAATAGTCATCTATACATGCTTGCTAAATAGAAAAGGTTTTCTTTCTAATATGCTCACTATGTGCTAACTAAAACCTCTGTACACAGAAATTTTGTTTGGGAACCGGGATTACATGCAATATGAACAATGGCAAGTTGCTAAATGTTTTAATGATTATTCTGTTATATTATGTTTCTTAGAGTAAAAGAGTCCTCTCAGACATTTTCTGTAAAAACTTTAGTGAAAAAATCTGACTTTATAAATACTTTATAATAAAATTCCTGGACAAGAAAAAAATGTGTCTAACCATCCAGGACATGGCTGTCCCTGGTCAGGCACTACCTTGCACTGATGAGGGGATGACAGATTGGCTCTTTGAGAGCAGCAGATATTTCACAGGCACTAAATGTGACAAAAAGAGCTGCACATTTTGTTAGCGTATTTTAATCTTGCATGTGGTGAACAAAATATCTCTGCATTACAAAAAAACCTTCCTTACAAAGGATGCAAATTTTATGAATTGTCAGTCATCCAGATGAAGTACTTCGCAGTTCCTGGGAAATTGCTGTTCCTTCCATTGACTAAGTGACTTCAGGGAAAATACTTGAGGAACACAACAAAATCTCCCAAATTTCTAAATAGCTATATTGCATCTCTGAATCCATGGCCTCAATATTCCACAGTTACATATTTTAACACATTTATCACGAAAATGTAGTAGACATCTGTGTTATCTCTAAAAGTCAACAAACATTTTTTTAGAGTAATTGCAAATTTTAAACTTTTCAAGAGAATTAGTCTAGCTTTGTGAGGCAAGTGGCACCCATTGAGCCCATCTTCTTTTTCTCAAAACCCTCAAAATTCCCCATCCTTGTAAACTGCAAATAAAAAAACTTAATAAAACATCTTAGTTTTTATCAAATGCCTTAAGAAAGTGTGTGTAGTTGTTCACTGCTGGAAAAATTCTGTTTATAAAGATATGTAACTTAAAGATTGCTGCACTTTTACTTGAACATATAGACCCACTGGATACAAAAATAAACAGACTAAAAATATCTTTGTGAAGATAAAAATTCCATCTGAGCAGGCAGTAAAATGTATGCAGGAGAGACAACATTAGAGAGAAAACCACCCAGTGCCTGCTAGCCAAGATAATGCTGTGCTGACACAGTAGCACTAGGACTTGGGGAGGGGAAATACTACTGAAATTCAAATGCGGGGGTATTCCTTTTGGGTCCACAGCTTTTGTGAAAGTTATTAAGTGATATTGGTTTATATGCCTTTTCATGATTGAAATATGGTTTTGTGACACGTATACAACATAAGGTTAAATTGCATTGTAATTGTTGTGTTGTATGTCAGTTATGAAGGAGCAACTTTTTAAAATCATATTCAAGACACAGATTTGCGATGGTCATGCTGCCACCTTATTCTCCTTGTACATATGGATCTGATCCCTTTCAATTATCAAGTTAAATTTAGAGAGTGCACAGCTAATAATATTCTCTGTGCCTTGGAAAAGTGCCTGGATAAGACGGAGACACGACTGGAAAGGTTAGACCAGCAATACAAGCTTTGAAAGTACATATTTAATATTAAACTATTTGGATTTTAATTCTTTTGGAAAGCCTTTCAACTATTTGATAATGCTTTAAGAGTAACACTGAGTTTGAAACATCAACATAGACTTTTGTTAGCTTTATGTGCTGCAACTTTTTTGCTATGGGGAACAAAATTTGAATGAAGTTTGTTTTTCCTTCCAGAACTTACTTGTATTCATTGATTACTGAGGCAATTTTAAAAACACATTATGCTTTACACCATTAAATATGGACCTTTGATATATATATATACTATATATACTTCATATATACTATTTAAAGGCAGATTATCATACTTTAGAGCACTGAGGCATTTCCTAAAAACAATTATTTTTATATTTATTTATGCATATTATTTTTTCATAAAGCAATATATATAATTAAAAGTATTTTGAAGAATATACCAGTGTTGCCCTCCCCAAAATAGTTTTTTTCTCTTTTAGTCTTTTAATCGATCTGCAAAATGTCCTATGTCTTTAAAATGCATGAGAAACAAGAAAGAACAAATATAAAAATATTACTTATACTGATTTTAATATTTGTCCTGATGATAAGTATTTACTAAATGGCTATTGAATGGAAGGTATTCACTATCTGACCACCCACTTCTAAATTTTTATAAACTTTTGATGAACATGAGGTTGTTTTGTGCTCATTTGCTTCTAGAAATATTTGTTACAAGTATTTGACACAAGTATTTGACACTTGGTAGAGAATGTCATTTCAAAATATTATATTTTGACTATAACTTCCCAGGATTATGGAAATTCTCAAGTAGCTTCACTTCTTCCAGAAAAACTAAAATGTATCTAGTGTGATTGTTCATGTAATCAATTTGTAATAAGGTTGGGTTTGATCACTGTCCATACGCACAGGAGAGCCTGTACAGAGCATTAACAGACACTGTCCTCCAGAGCCTGGAGTAAGTGCCTGGCACATAGTTGGTATTCAATAAATATTGTAGGTCAAAGTGTGAGATGGTAGAGAATGAAAGAGAAAACAAGGAACTAGGAGTTAGAAGAAATGTTTCTAGTTCCCAATAAGTGTAAATTATTCACCATTTACCCAAGTCATCATCTCTAGGCTCCATACTACTTTTCTCACGTGTAATGCTTTCTCCCTTGTTTTCCACCACTACTAGCCACCCATTCTTCATGTGTCACATAACATCCCACTTCTTCACATAATCCTGGTTTAACCTGAGCCAACACTGATCTCTCTTTTTCTATTCTTACATGTTTATCAATTGACACATTTTATTTAATTTGACAATTAATTATGGAATAGTTTATACTACATCTGAATTGCTAATGTTAAAAGTCTTTTTTTCCAAAATTAGATTCTAATCCAAAGGTCTCAAACTTGTAGCTGAATCCGCTTCATATACATGTTTTAGTTGACCACCACAAAATTTCAGTGTTCAACTAGCTACAGATATTCATATAAGACTGCATACCAAAAGGAAGTTTCGGTTTTCTAGTTTCTCTTGGAAAACTACAAGATCTGGTCACACCAGATCTGCATTCTGTTTTGGCAGTAGTCAGCCACATCTGAACAGGTACTGCTCCTTTAGACCAGGCACATATTTTCTTCAGTCTCACCTAGCCTGCTTTATTTATATTTATGTTCTCTGCCTAAATCTGTGGGGTATGTGAGAGTTTAACCCCTGAATGATCGTAGGGTAAGTGGAGGCAGTCTGGCTTCCTCACCCAGGTGTCTGGGTAGCTAAGGGCAGCAGTGTTCCCATAGCCCTAGAGGGGCCTGATAACTAGTGTTCTCACAGCCTTGAGACTGGGTCCCATAAAATGTTCCCGTAACATGAAGTGGGCTGGCATGCACAGAATTGTCATGTTATATAATTCCTGGCATCTTGCCAGCTTTGTTCCCCTCTAGCACTCAAACATGTAGGGACTCCCTGCTGGAGGATGATGGAGACACACACAAGGGGACAGGTGCCACGATGGGTGCCACGCTGGGGAGCAGGGGCCATGACATGTGCCCTTGTATTATTATATTATTCCATCTGTGAGAATACCATGGACCTGCCCTCCCTTGAAGGGTCGCAGCACAACGATATTACATGCACATATACCCATGCCAACACACATACACTCCATATTTACTTGAAATCTCTGAAAAGACTGGAAGTCTCCATCTATACATCTTTTAGATATTCATATTCAAGATATTTAAAGTTTTAGATTATCTGAATTGACAAGTTATCTTCCTGTTTTTTATATATCATAAAGTGGGATGCAATAAAAAGTGATGTTAAATCTACTCCTTTAATTCCTAACTTTACCAATGACATTTTTTTTTGCCATTTGAAATTGAAAAGCCATTCTGACTTCTATATCTCTGTATCCAATGACTTCCCAAGTTCTGCAAAATTTCCTGGCAGAGAGAACAGTTAGGATGGTGAAATGCGATTTATTTTCTTCCCTCCATTCCTATTGCCTTTGCCCTCGGAGTCTGCATTAGGTGAAGTGATGCCCTTCTCTCTGTGAGGGAACCTGTCCTCAAAATTAACAGAGCCCCACTAATAGACTCCATTTGGTTTTGACTTCAGATTCCAGAAACAGTCGATTTATAGCCAAGAGTAAAAGAGTTGTTTTAGAGCCCGAATTTGCTTTCATGGAGTGTGCAAAATGGCACTTCGAAACATTTACAATGATCTAAGAGACGAATGGTGAAGGGTTTTGGCACCAGCGAGTCTGGCATGCAGCCCTCAAGACAAGCAGCATTTCAACCTCTGTCCTCTGTGACTTGACTAGGAGCCCTGCGTGCGAGAGAAACAGGAAACCTGCGCAGCACTTTTATAGTAATGCAGTGAATTATAAATTAATGAGGGTTTCATATAGGGAGGGAACAACATCTGCAGACGAGCAGACTTCATAAAGACAAAAGGGAAAAAGGTTTCCCTTAGTAAAACAAAACCTTTCTGCACGCACAATCAATTCTCAGTCAGGCATACCAGAGAGAGTCTCCACCCCACGCTGGCAATACTGCCTCACTTTGCTTCCTCCCCGCTACACTCTTCTCTGATTCTGCCTCTTCTCACCCAAGATGCTCCTTGAATTAATATTCCCAACAATTTCCTTCAGTCTTTTTCTGCTGTCAAAAATTCAGTGGACTTTTTTATTGCCTTGGATCCTCTAGTGCATGGTACTGCTTCTCCTCCCCCAGTTTCCTGCCCCTTGTCTGCCTGAGCCCAATGCTTAGTCAGCAGACCATGTAAGAAGCCAGAGGAGAGCAGGAACCAAGAGGAGAAATGATTTCCCTAGGAAGTTTTCTCATTCCTTCTTTATACCTCTTTAATGAGCGTACAACAAGGCAGGCATCATTTTGGAAGTTCAAATAGACTACAGGGAAATTTGTTGGAGTGATGTTAAAATTCAGTTCAAGAATTATGAGTTGAGTACTTTCTATGCACAAAGCCTTTTGCTAAGTACCACAGGAGAGAGAAGTCCCTGACCTACAGGGGCTTACAATCTAATTGGCAGGGAAAGTAGGTGACAATTTTACAAATAACCAAGATGTACAATAGGGCTTGCATTATGGTAGCACCAACAATTTATTGCTCATTTAAAATAGTCAGGTGGCCATTCAGTAATTTCTTCATAAGACACTAACTAAACATTCACAATGTCAAATGCTGCATAAAGCCATAGAGAATATCAAGATGAATGAGATAATACCTGCCTCATAGTCTATTAGGAAAGTAATGTGAGGAAACAGTTATACACACTCTTATTAAAATGATTACTTTAGTATAGAAAACCATGGCTACATGAATACCAAAGAGAAAATTTCTATCTCTGCCCAGAAATGGGCAGCGGTCTCAAAAGCCCTCATTTACCAGTGGTTTGTTACTGTAAGTTGCCACTAAATGAGACCAGCTTACCAGATAAACTCTTGGATAATTGTGTGTGTTTGTGTGTGTGTAATTTGTGTCTATGAGTAAGAATTAGTTACAAGAAGGTGTTATTTTATTATAGTATTAGTTGATAAAAGCAAAACACTTGTTATAAAGCTGTTAGAATTTTCACAATTACACTTTAAAATTGTAAATATAATGATATCTCCCTTTTAAATAGGGTGAGTGTATGGTCTGAAGCAAATCATTTCATTTCCTAGTGCCTTAGTTTTCTCATGTGTATAATGGATAAAATAATAGAACACAGGGATGATTTACAGAGAAGATGAAATTAAATAATAAATACATATTTTTATTTAAAAATCAAAGTAGTACCAGGCAAATTAACAGTACTCGAATATAACACAAATATTGCTGTTGGTTTTCTCAGAATGGCTTATGGCACTCACACAATTAAAAACACTACCCTATGCTTTTATGAATATATTATTTTAGAAGGAACAATGATTGACTTAAATATTTTACATTCTTCTTGAAATGCTAAGAGGGTCTAAAGGAGCGGGTAGTGGAAGACGAAAGGTGTCCTGAGGCAACAGGAAGATAGAGCAGATGGTTTGAGGTAGGCATCCCAATTTTGGAAGAACTTCTACCAAAATGCTTCTATATCTGCAGGACAAAGGGGATAATATGGAGTTTCCATCGACATCAAGAGAAAAGAAAGTGAAGAGATTCCAATTGTGGGAAACATAGAAAGTGAGCAAAGTCATGTGATCCTGTGTTTTAATTGGTGGAGTATCAACCATTATTTGGAGTGGCTACTCTATGTTACATATGGGCCACCTTCAAACTGGTATATCTGTGTTAAATATTGATACAACTATTACTGGAACACTTACTAATACCATTTGGGAAGCTGTAAGTAATGCCTAGAAGACAGTAAATATATAGAATACCTTTTTCTTCAGAGACACAGGAAACTATCATGCATTATTTGTTAATCATTGAGATGAGGCAATGCAGCATAACAAACTAGGCTAGCTTTAATTAGTAGTATCTTATAAATTCATCACCTGGAAAAAGACGAGAAAACAATGTACATGATGATAATAGTATACTGCCATTGAAGTACACAAACAATGCCACCAATCTCTATGTATCTTTCCTCTTTCTGTTTTGCATTAATTTCACCCCATTAAAATTTTTTAAAGATTTTACTTACCTATTTATAGAGAGAGGATAAGGGAGGGAGAAAGAGAGGGAGAAAAAAATCAATGAGGGACAGAAACACTGATGTGTGAGAGAAACATCAATAGGTTGCCTCTTGCATGCCCCCAGCCAGGGACCTGGCCAGCAACCCAGGCATGTGCCCTCACCAGAAATCGAACTGGTGACCCCTGGGTTCTTGGCATGATGCGCAACCCACTGAGCCACAGCAGTCAGGGCTCAACCCATTAAAATTTTTTGACAAATGTAAATTCTATAAGGCTGATTAGTTTGATTACCTTAATAAAGAAAAAAAGGTAAGCCATTTATCAACCTTCACCTACCATTGACATAAAGTCTTTGTGTGGCACAGTTCCGGAGTTTTGTCATTTGAAATGGGGCAACGGATTGCTAGGAGAATGAACAGGGTTGCAGTGCAACAGATTAATTAAGCAGCTCTCAGGAATGATATTGAAAGGTAACTGATTAATTGAACATTGAGGCCATCTAATCAAATAGCAGACACAATAAATATGTTTCTTCAGAGATAAATCATGCCCTTATTAGCATATTCATTTGTACGGCTGCATTAACTCTTTATGTGCTTTTTAAGCTTTGCTTAGCTGGCAACAGCCTCCTGCTACAGATTCTTTTTTATGTCATTATAAAAACACCTGGTGGACATGCTAGCATTCCTTTAAGATTTGAGGAGTTTAATCATAAAATATGCAAACTTGCTGTTCGCACAAAAAGGTAAAAAAAAAAACCCACTGAGTCATTATTATTATTCAGTACAAACTGCAGTGAGGCACAGCATACGATAGTGTTGGAATCAACAGGAATGTTTTATGCTGAACCCGGGGTTTAATAAGAGAAGATGTTGTTATAAAAATATTAATGCCAAATATCTACCAGGCTATTCCCATATGAAAATATGTCTTTTGAGGTGTGAAAACATG
Organism: Carollia perspicillata; assembly: GCA_004027735.1. Lineage (NCBI taxonomy): Eukaryota > Metazoa > Chordata > Mammalia > Chiroptera > Phyllostomidae > Carollia > Carollia perspicillata. The sequence continues at coordinate 9,521 of PVKM010023835.1, forward strand.
ATTATTCTTATTTTTCATATGAACTTTTAAAAAAGATGGTCACTTTACAGTTATAAAGTTTCAGTAAAATAAAGGGCAGATCTTAAATCAGGGCAACTGGGGGAAGATAAATGCAGAGAGCCTAAAGCAGTTCATTTGTACATAGACTGTTTTCCCTTCTGCTGAAGCTGAGGCCCTGCTCCCCCCCCATTTTTGACACTGGGGCAGGATCCAGTTGCCACAGCTGCGCAGCTGGATGAATGGAAAGAATCTGCGCCCTGTGCCTTCGGATGCTCATCATCAAAGGGGGTCTGTCACGCTCTGGTCCCGAGGAGAGTCCTCTGCCAGACTGAAGGAACAGAGCTTCATGGGGGAGGGGCAGGAAGTCAGGAAGAAACATGGCCTTGTCATCCTCTGAGCCCAGGAAGCTTCTCGTCCTAATGCGGAGCCCTGACTGATTCCTGTGTCAATGACTTTCTTGCAGAAATGCAAGCTCCCCCTAAGGGAGAACTCTCCAGAAGTGAGGTCCTGTGCACACCTCTGCTGCCACAGATGTCAGGTGGAAAATTGGATGGAGCCACGGTGACTAGTCTTTCTAAATTGGAACTGGCTAAAAAGGCAGAATCGTGTGAAGAGGCAAGATGTTACAGAACTGTTGGCTAAAAAGGGATTCAGAAGATTATTGGAATCTTTTTAAAAATAGAGACTAAAGAATGTTAGTGACAATTTGCTTTTAGCTTAAAGGAATCTCAGCAGCTGGGTCACTAACGGACCAATAATTTTTCATACTATATGATTTTTACATATTATTTTTTCTGTTTATATAACTTACAACTTTAAGGATTTTATAAAAGGTAAAATATGGTGAATATAGTACATATATGTAAGCTGAATATTATATGGTAAATATATACATGAAAATAGATCTAAATTGATCAGAAAAGCAGGCATTTAAATTGAAACTGAAATGCTTTTATTACTTTACTGAAACACTGTTCAGCTTTGGATGACATTGAAATAATTAATTTCACTTCTGGAAAAAAAAGTATGTGCCCTAGCACAAGAATTTCACAATCCTAACTGCTTTTTTGTTGTCATGGTGCCTATACATCAACCATTTATGTTAAATACGTCCAACTGCTGAAACCCAGAGATCTGTATAAAAAATACAACCAGAATTATCAAATATTTTCCTCCTTATATTTTTATCTATTCCTTAGAATACTGTAAAGAGAAAAATACATATGTCCTTTCATTCTATTACGTGTTTATTGGTAACAGTGTTATGAAAAAAAGATTAAACCCCATTCCATGGCCAAACACCAGCATGATTTGATAACAAAAGGAAAGTATCAAAAACATGCTTGTTTTCAGAATTATATTTAAAAATTATAAACACAAACATATCTATCTTATAACAGGACAGAGGTCATGTCTCTCTAAAGACTTAGTCTGTCATAGACACGGAGAACAAACTGGTGGTAGCCAGAGAGGAGGGCGTTTGGGGAGCTGGGTAAAAAAGGAAAAGGGACTTAGCAGTACAAATTGGTAGTTTCAAAATAGTCATGGGGATGTAAAGTACAGCACAAGGAATACACTCAGTAATGTTGCAATAACAGGGCATAGTGCTGGGGGGGACTTGAAATATCAGGGGGAACACTTCTGAAGTGCATGGTTGTCTAACTGCTGTGGTCTATACCTGAAAATAAAATAATATTGAATGCCAATAAAGTAAAAGTAAAACAATACTAATTTATCTTTAAAAAGTGAAAACCAAAATTGTATGTGTGTGTGTGCATGGGGGGAGCCCCCAAATGGAATTTATTTATAAAAATTGTGTATTTATTCTTACATGTTTAAACTTCAGTCACCTTTAAAATGCTCTCCATTTGATGCAACACATCTATCAAGATATTTCTTCTACTGCTCAAAACAGTTTGGGAACTTGTTGATTTTGATGCTTTTTACTGCTTCTGCCAGTTTTTGTTTCACCTCTTTCATGTCAGCAAAATGTTTCACTTTGAAGACTTTTTTCATCCAGGGAAATTAAAAAAAAAAAGGCTTGTGGTGATACTGGGTAAACAGGGAGGATAGGGCATTGGGTGAATAGGGAGGGTAGGGCATGCTGTTTTGGGTCAAAAACTGCTGAACACTCAGCACAGTGTGGGCAGGTGTGCTTGTGAATGTCCATCATGAGATGGGCAAACACATTGAAAGAGTCTTCAGAAAAAAAGTGACCGAAGCTGAATGCAGCCTCTCACAACACCAGCTGGTACACTGATGTGGATGGGTGTTAGGAACCGCTCTGACTGGTGTCAGGAGCTGTAAACGCCCCCCATGGCTAAGGCTGAGTGAGTGACCTTAAGACTGTGAGCCACTAAGGAGACAAAGCTTAGCTCCCTGTCAGGAGTGCTGCTTCTGCTCCATCTATCTCTGGCCCCCAATGCTTGGTCAGTCAATGATGGGTAAGACCTCTCGGGGGGGGGCAACCTAAGCCAGACACGATCACTTGGGAGGCCCTCAATGAAGTACTCTGGGGGCTGCAGCAAAGAGGGGGTGATGGACCCTCGCTCCCTGGCTATTCTGACATAGCCTGAGTCTTCATTTGGTCTGCAAGATGTCTCCTAATCTCTTGGCTGTCTTACTTCCCCTGTCTGACTGAAGCCTGAGACAATGCCTTAAGCCTGAGACAGTGCTGGTGGTGGGTACCACCCTGTGCTGGAAAAGGTGGGTTGCTTAGGGCAATCAGGCCTAAGAAAGAATATGTAAAATCCTGTGAAACCTGCTTTTGTTTAGAATGCTCTCAATTAAATAAGGGTCCAAGAAAGAAGTGAGTTTGTTCCTCAAAGTTTTATGGCTCTTTAGCTATCTGACCCCGACTCAAGATAGGCCCTTAGAGTTCTTTGTTATCTATTGTTTGACCCTTACTGCCTGACAATGATGAATGAGCTTTACCTGTATCCCTATGTGTTGTGAACCTAATAAATACCACTGAGGTAAGGACTTGTGGCCCTTCTCCCTTGAGAAAAGCTAGCCACCTTTCCTCCCCAAGCAGATCATATCTTGGTAGCATTATTTTCATCCATGGCGGCCAGGTAGGGGGGCTATGTGGGTGGAGCCCCCCCACAGGTTGGTTCTAAAAACACTCACCTGGCAGGGGAAGCCTGTACTACAAGGGGCCTTCCATCCAGAAGATAATTATGTTTTTTGGAGGAGTTCCCTATATATATGTCTGTGTGTACATGTGTGTATATATATAATTTTAAAGAGAATATATACATATATGCACATATATACATATACACACATATATACATGTATACATATATATTTTTTTTCTTTAAAATTCTAAAATCCACTCCTACACTAAATTTAAACCCTGTTACTTCTTTTCCTCTTAGCTTTCATTCCAAATTTTAAACATAAAAGTTACAAGTTCACATACTACTTAACCAACATTTACTGTATCTGAATATGTAGAAATTGTGTAATAGACTTGATTTATTTTATGTCTTCAGTGTTAATTTCTCCAATTATTTTTGTTGTTGTTTCTCTTTGAGCTCATTGCCTCATAGACTAAAATAAATGAAAGAACATAGAAAATTTGTTTCAAATATCAAATAAACTATTGGTTGTCTCCTAGATGTACTTGGAATGTAGGAGCCATTTAAAAACAGATATATATCAATATACAAATCAGATATATATGTATATCTTTATATATCAGATACATATAAAATAGATATATGTCCTTATATATCAGATATATAACTGATATATATGTATTTATATATAACAGATAAATGTAACAGATACATGTAATAGATATATACATAAAAAACCAGATATCTTTATATCTTTCTAGGTACACCTTGAATAATTTCAAGGGAAAAGATCATTGTTCATATTTACTAACACAAAACAGATTGGTGCTATGATTTACTATAATATAAAACTGCATCAGTGATTCTTAGATGACTGCTTATCTTTTTTATTATATTTTCCCATTACCATTTATCCCCCTTGTATCCCTCTCTCCCCCTCCCCCATAATCACCACACTATTGTCCATGCCCACAAGTCCTTTTTCCTTTTTGCTCAATCCTTCCATCCCCTAACATCCCCCTCCCCCAACAGCTGTCATCTGTTCTCCATCTATGAGTTTGTCTCTATTTTGCTTGTTAGTTCAATTTGTTTGTTATATTCCATATATGAGTGAAATCATATGGTATTTGTACTTCTTTCACTGGCTTATTTCACATAGCATAATGTTCTTCAGGTCCATCCATACTGTCACAAAGGGTAAATTTTTCTTCTTTTTTATAGCTGAGTAGTGTTCCATTGTGTAAATATCCCATAGTTGTTTTATCCATTCATCTACTGATGGACACTGGGATTTCCATATCTGGGCAATTGTAAATAATGCTGCAATGAACATAGGTGTGCTTATATTCTTTCAAATTAGTATTTCAGGTTTCTTCAGGTAAATCCCCAGAAGTGGAATTGCTGGATCATAAAGTAGTTCCATTAACATCATTAAAATGTCCATACCACCCAAAGCAATCTATAGATGCAATGTAATTCCTATTAAGATATCAATGATATATTTTGCAGAACTAGAACAAATATTTCAAAAATTTATATGGAACCACAAAAGGACCCACATAGCAAAAGCAATCTTAAGAAAAAAGAACAAAGTTGAAGGAATCATGCTACCTAATATCAAACTATACTACAAGGCCATAGTAATCAAAACAGCATGGTACTGGCATAAAAGAAGACACATATTTAAGTCTTTTATCCACCTTGAATTTATTTTTGTGTACGGTGTAAATTGGTGCTCGAGTTTCATTTTTTTGCACATAACTGTCCAGTTCTCCCAAAACCATTTGTTGAAGAGGCTGGAATGCATAGGTTCTTTTGGATTGGTGTTTCTGGGTTCTTAGGGTATAATCCTAGTAGTGGAATTGCCAGGTCAAAAGGCACATCCATTTTTAGTTTTCTGAGAAAATTCCATACTGTTTTCCGGAGTGGTTGTACCAGTCTGCAATCCCACCGACAGTGAACTAGGGTCCCCTTGTTTCCACATCCTCTCCAACACTTGTTGTTTGTTGCTTTGTTTACGATGGCCATTCTCACTGGTGTGAAGTGGTATCTTATCGTAGTTTTAATTTGCATCTGTCTGATAGCTAGTGATATTGAGTATCTTTTTCATGTGTCTCTGGATCCTCTGTATGTCCTCTTTGGAGAAGTGTCTGTTCAAGTCCTTTGCCCATTTTTTAATTGGATTGTTTGTCTTTTTAGTGTGGATTCATGTAAGTTCTTTATATTTTAGAGATTAAACCCTTGTCTGAGGTATCATTGGCAAATATGTTTTCACATATAGTTGGTTCTCTTTTTATTTTAATGCTGTTTTCTTTAGCTGTGCAGAAAAAACTATGGTACATTTACACAATGGAATTCTATGCAGCAGAAAGAAAGAAGGAGCTCCTACCCTATGCGACAGCATGGATAGAATTGGAAAGCATTATGCTTACTGAAATAAGCCAGGTGGTGAAAGACAAATACCATATGATCTCACCTTTAACAGAAACCTAAACAACAAAACAAACAAACAAGCAAAATATAACCAAAGACATTGAAATAGAAAACAGGCTGACAGTAACCAGAGGGGAGAGGGGAGGGAATTTCAGGGGAAAAGGGAAAAGGATCACAGGAACAAGTATAAAGGACACATGGACAAAAACTAAGGGGGGTGGAAATGGGAGGGAGGTGGGGAGCACTGTGGGAGGGGGGTGGACTGGGATGGGAGTAAAAGACACAAAACTGTACTTGAACAACAATTAAAACAGAATTTTAAGAAAAAGAAGACACATAGACAAAGGAACAGAATTGAGAGCCCAGAAATGAACCCACACCTTTATAGGCAACTAATATTTGACAGTGGAAGCAAATACATAAAATGGGCTAAAGATAATTTATTCATTAAATGGAGTTGGGAAAATTAGACAGATACATGCAGATATAAGAAACTAGATCACCTTCTTATGGCATGCACAAGAATAAATTCAAACTGGATTAAAGACTTAAATGTTAGACCTGTAACCATAAAAATCCTAGAAGAAAACATAGGCAGCAAAATCTCAGACATTGCTTGTAGCAGCATTTTTCCTGATAAATCTCCTCAGGCAAAGGAAATAAAAGAAAACAAAATAACAAATGGGACTACATCAAACTAAAAAGTATTTGCGCAGCAAAGGAAACCATCAACAAAATGAAAAGACAATACAGTGGATGGGAATACATAAAGTTTGCCAATACATCTGACAAGGGGTTAATATTCAAAAATAACTCAGAAAACTCAACACCAAAAAAACAAACAATCCAATTTAAAAAATGGGCAAAGGACACGTCCCTGTGGAGGACATACAGATGGCAATAGACACATTTAAAAATGCTAAATGTCACTAATCATCAGAGAAATACAAATTAAAACCACAATGAGATATCACTTCACACTGGTCAGAATTGCTGTCATTAATAAATTAACAAACAACAAGAGCTGGCAAGGATGTGGAGAAAGGGGAACCCTTTTTCATTGTTGGTGAGAATGCAGACTGGTGCAGCTACTGAGGAAAGCGGTATGGAGATACCTCCAGAATTTAAAACTGACTGCTTACCTTAAAAAAAAGAGAAAGATAAAGAAGATAAACACTTCTTAAATATATATATAAACTAAAATAACATTACTAAGCATTTTGGTTCTAACCGAGAAATAAAAATCTTGCACACTTCGAGGGTCCCAATTTAGATAGTTACGGCATTTTTAATTATATTTTCATGTTCAGTACAAATTTTAAGATGCACTTTGTGGCCTTTTTAAACTTAATTTTCATTATGTTTGGTCAATATTTTTACTTACAGAAAATAAACTGCAATAGCATTGTGAATGTAAACACAGCCACCTCTCTTTTGAATACGTAGAATCAGCAAGCATATCTTGCTCTATGATAGACAAAATCATGCTCCTTTTAGAGTGAAAATTTTTTAAGTTCTTCAAGAAACCAGGGGTAGTTTAGTTGTATTTAAAGGCATCAAATGAGTTCAGCACTTACACTGCTGTATACAATCACCCCAGATTCTCTTCATCACATCACCAACATTATTAAACGCTCAGTCTGGGCTTTGGCATTGTGATAGCAGCTCTCAAAAACTGGGTGTGGACTCAATACAAGCACACGAGAAAGAAACATTTGATTTATCTCCCGAATACTGTGAAAGTAAGAGAGTTCTGAATTTACTTCAAAGAATGAAACTATAACTGATCTGTAATTATGCATGCAGCAAATTTATATGCAGAACCACTGCAAACCTGCCTACACCTATTTTAAACAGAAAAGCCATTTCCTTATGTTTTGTCCAGTGGTTTAGATCCGAGCCTACATATGCATGCATCGTTTTGATTTCCAGAGGAACTATTTTAAGTTACAGGTATCATATATGTGTGTGTGTGTATACATATATATTACTGGTTTAAAAAGTCTATTATTTTAGAAAAAGCCCAACTATGGTTTTAATTAATGAATGATTAAATTCTACTGTATACCTCAATTATTCATCGCTTTTAGATAGCCATGGTTTAATTCATTGGTTGTCAAGATTTTTTCAGCTTTTAGAATGTCCATTTGAATAACATTCTCCACTCAGAAACACTGCCCATGCACAGTGTAATTTTCAACACAGTGGGAGTGGAAGGAACCGGGAGGAGGCATATGAGATCTGTAGGGAATGGGGAGGTAGGGATGCCGTTTGAAGGCAGTGTCTCTAAGGATCGTGATCTGACCCCAGGAACATATGCCTATCCTCATGTGAAAACCAGTGATTAAATGAATAATGTTTCAAGTTTTCCAAATAATACATACAACATTTTAATAGTATACTTAATATGTTAGAAAGGGTTAACTCAAAATAGGAATAAGGAAAATGATCTTTAAGTTGAAGGAACTACTTTATTAGTGTGATTTCTGCCTTGTTTAATAAGTTTTGGTATGTTAAATGCCTCTTGCAACCTGAAAGTTTTGAATTTACTCATTTTCATAGTAACTCTTTCTTAAAAAGAATCTTTTCCCCTGCAATATTGGATATTTTTCTCATGTATCCTAAGGAACAAATTGAACAGATATTTTCATTGTTCCCTTATAGTGGAAAAATAAGTTTTATAAGTTACTTGACCAATACTTTGCAATGCTTTGATATACTTGGAAAATAATAACATTTATTTTATTTAAGCCCCTGGGGTCTCTAAGAGTTAGGATGGTTCAAAGTGTGCTTTGATACCTGAAGCCCAAGAGACAAAAAGGGTACAAGGTCCAGAAGAGACTGGTTCTGGTTGTATTGCAGGATCAACTCATCTCCAGTCTTTCACTTTTCTCAATGTACTGACAAATATACACAAAGCAAAAGAAAATACACTGGTGAATGTTAAAACAGTCTTGGTTATTTTTTAGAAGTTGAAAAAGCTTCGCCTGTAGTAAATAATGAAATCGGAGGTCTAACAAAAATGTATTGAAGCTGGAAAATAGGTTCTAAACACTGTTCCAAAGGAACCCCAGGAGTACCCTACTCAGGATGGCAACGCCCTTGGAGTAAACATATTGCTGTTCAGGTGGCTCCTTAGAAGGATGCACCATCCATTTAGACGTTTAAGTAGAGCTGGATTTCTTAAAGCACTAATCTCTTTAACTCATTATTTTACAGTCATAATTTCATATTGAAGAGCAGTGCTAAGCCCTTCTTTTATGAAACTTATAAAGAGGATTGGAGCCTGTTACAGAAGAAAAAAAACTATTTTACAGAAGCTTAGATGAGGTGGGAAGGAAACAGACATTTGAAGGTGAGTGTGAAGGGGCTAGAGTACTATTTCATTTATTGATCACAGGATTTACAACAAGCATCTTGGGAAGGATGCATGGTCAAGGTCAGGGGCACCTTTAAAAATAAGTTCACACATTACTGATGAGCTACAGTGCCATATGCTTCCTACTGAAAATCTGTGAAGCCTTTTTCTTTCAACCGATTAAAAGCAAAGAAGGTTGACAAGGGAACTAATGAGCTATACATAATGAATAAGGTGGCAATGTTCTCTTCTAGTCAATCTTCCTTTTTATAAAAAAAGGGAGCAGAAATCGGATTCAGTGCATTTCCATGGACACCGATCCCTGAAGTTCGGCCACTGTAGCAACTACACTGTTGCTACATTCAGTTACCTTGGTTAAATATGTTCAAACATGAAAAACAGAACCAAATGATCTAGTTTTGGCCTAAAAGCAATGTACACCCACAAGAAAAATTAGATTATTTAGAATCTACGTATTTCCTTGTATTCTTGTTTGGTAACAAATGTTGCGGGCTTTTGACAAATGCTCAAATGATATCTGGGTTTCTGTTCATAAGCCAGTGATGACTGTTGATGTTCAAAACTAAGGTAACCTTAGGTCTTATTACTTTACATTAGCTCAGGCATTAGCAACTTACTACGAATGTTCTTGAAAGGGTTTTCTAACTCGCAGGAAGGTGCTAGGTAAAAATAAAAAATAGGGAAAGTTTCTTTTCTGTGTTTTCTCTCTGTTTTAACTTTACCTTTCTCTCTTGTTTCTGTGCCCTCCTTCTGTTTCCCTAAGCAGATTCAGAGAGACCCAAATGGCCAGGACTCCCAAAGAAATTCACACCACTCCTCCACTGCTTGAAAATAATACCTGGGGCAGAAGATCTGAGATAGCATAACAAGAAAAGCAATTTGTTTGGTTATCTGATAGAGGTAATTTATGTAGAAGTGTGAATCCGCTTAAATTTCCTGCCTGACTGGCTTTTAAAGAAGGGATTATTAACATAAACGATTCTTGATAAGTGGCAGGAGGTGGTAGGCCTGCTGTTCTTTGCTAACTTCTTCCCCAGGGCATGTTGGAGATAAGAGGTCAGTCACTCGGCAATCCTTTAAAGACTGCACCAACGTTTTTTGTTTTAATTAAAAATTTCTGATTTGCTGGCCCCTGAGCTAGGTGCTGAAAGCAGGGTCATAAAGGAGATACTTCTCAGTCCCATTCTCAAGAAGCTGTAACTGGAGTATGTTTCTCCCAACCTGCCCCTTCTTCTCCCACTCCATCACAACAAAAGATGAAGCCAAACAAAACAAAGTTAGTCAGATCTGAAAAGACCCTGTGCTACACAAGAATGAACTGTAGACAATCAATAAATATTTTGCTTTTTAACTTTTGAATTGTTCAACAAATGGTTTATTTACTTTTCCTATCACAAGTGCTTCCTCCTAGAAGCTTCTCTTTCCAGTTTCAAATTCTCTTGTCTCTCCTGCCCTGGAGCTGACTTAGGAGCTATCCCTTATGCATGTATAGCTAAAGGACTCCAAGGTATATTCTCCAATTCTGAGTTTGATTTCTCCTTATCCTCTTAAGAGTTTTATCCTGATCACTTTCATCTTCATTCATAAGTACATTCATATGAATGTACTTTAATTTTCATTCACAAGTACAGTTCTTACAAATACTACGTGGCCTTTATAATGTCGAATGAATGATGTATAACTGGTATTTTATCCATAGAAAAGAAGTAATACTATGTATTTAAATAATCTTCAGACAGGAAAAATGTTTAATCAATATGTGTAACTTCATGTTATTTGAATGCAAAACAATAGATCAAATGCTGCAATCTAACAAAGAAATTGTCTTAATTTGTATTAAGATGGTAATAAGGAAAAAAGCCTTTAAAAACTCAGTGAAAGCAAATTATTCAAATTGTACTGAACCTTTGATTCAGTAAATTGATAAAAATTATCTCTGAGGCATTAACATTTGATATTGTTTATTTTATAATGGCAGTAATGGAAAAGTACCCCTTCCAAATTTTGTCATTTTTATTATTTTCTTTTAGTGATTTTCAAATGAGGCTAAAGAAAGAAGTTCAATCAACAGTGTTTTCTGAGAGAATTCACTAAAAAATCTCTTTTATTAGACTAAATGTTGCTAGAACACCTTTAAAATTGTTTACAATGCCAATGACCAGTTATTTAGAAATTAGTTCTAAACATTTTGTTTATTTTATAATTATATATCCTAAGGGAAAGGAACACAACAGTTGGGCTCACCTCATATTTTGAACTTCTAAAGCTGAATAGGGGAAGTAACCAACAACTGTATGGTTGTTAACACCAGGTTTTACTCAAAATATTGATTTATGGCCTGAACTAAGTAAGTAAGAAGGTAGAGAAGAGTAATAGCATTCACATTCAGAAATCATGGAATATAATAAAAGGATATGAAAAGAAAACTGCTGTGACACAGAAATAAACTAATTTTCTTTTTTAGAATATAGGATAGAGCCATATAAAACATATTTTTTAGAAATTAA
>PVKM010023836.1:0-20909 GCA_004027735.1 Carollia perspicillata
AAAAAATCACCCAGAATCCCACCACTCAGATAAATATGTCTAATTTTTTTATGAATCTCTGAAGATATTTTTGATTGGGATATTTTTATGGGTTTATGCTATACAAAGAGCTCATATAAAAGACATACTTCTATGCCAACACATGGTTCTACAGAATCCAGTTAACACCTCGTAGCGTGTGTGCATACACGCACCTGTGTTTTAACAATTTTGAGACAAACACCTCTGTAACTAACTGTATATGCTAATGTTTTTCTAAAAGCAAGAAATAGTGCTTGCTAATTTTATGAACAGTAAAAAGCTGTTAGTCCAAAATTACTAAAGCTAAAAAGAAACAAACAAACAAAAAAAACCCTTTACTCTAAATCAGGGGTCTACAGACTTTGCTTGTAAAGGGGCAGGAAATAAATATTTGGCTTTGCAAGCCATATGCCTCCACTGAAGCTGGTGCCCTCTGCCATCTCGGCGAAAAAGCAGCCGCCGCTGCTCTGTAAGTGAACTGGCATGGCTGTGTGTCAACAAAACTTTTTATAGACACTGCAATTTCAATTTTATATAATTTCCATGTGTCAGAAAATAGTAATTTTCAATATACAGGTGATATATTATAGAGCTGTACACCTGAAACCTATATAATTTTATTAATACATCACCCCAATAAATTCAATTAAAAAACCAAATTCTTATTTTTCTTTGGCCTTTTTTCCCCAGCCATTTAGATGTAAAAACTACCCTTTGCCTGAGAACCAAGCAAAACCAGATGGCTGGCTGTGGTTTGCCCACCCTTACTCCAAATCATCCATTCATAGTTAGAACACATCAGGAGAGCCGCAAACCAAGTCACAGAGTCAGTGAGAATTCCCTTTCCAAGCCCTCCTTCTGCTGGCCACCCTCTCTCCGTGTTCCAGGCTCAAATATTACTTCCATCTCCCTCAGTTAATTCTCCTTCCGGGAGCATCTCTTATCTGACCAAAGTAATTCACATTAGGAGTGATTGGCAGAAACCATTTCTCCCTGAGGGAATTTCCATGTAAAAGGACATGCACAGATGGAGCTAAATGGACATAGAGGAAGACATTTTTGAGTAGTGGGATAGCATAGTCTTCATTCAGGAAGTTGATTTTGGTGTTATGAGGCTTGGCGGGAAGGCGGAGATGAGTTGTTTACGGGATGCTTACTCTCTAATTGGGGAGGCGGGACAAAGAAAATCAAAGCTTCAAATCAGAAACTATCAACTGTCAAGAAAAGGGGTAAATAAATTAAATGGCTAAGCTATGTTGGAGACTATTAAAATTGCCCAGTAGTATCAAACCCAGGCATTTGGGGGCATTTCTCTGTGTATTGGTAGACACAGGACCTCACCCTTAGCCTTTAGGAAAAATGGCTTCACAACATCCTCAGGGGTCAGGGGTTTATGGTTTTATATGTGCTGTTGTATGCATAAAGAAAATTTTTAAGTATTTTTTTTATTAAGCAGCAATCTAAGCTTGGAGGACATTCTTGAACCTTTCACTAAATTTCCAGAAATTTGTAAAACTCCAAAAAAACGCATTCATGGGTCCTTTAGTGATTGAGCCTGGGAGTTTCACCACTAAATGTAAGGCTACCATTAAATAAGTAAAGGGAAGTAGGTCAACATGTGTTGATGTGGACGTATTTCCTACATAGGTCTCTTCTCATCGAAGAGGTGGCGGAAGGCAGGTTTCCCAGACTTAAGGCACAAGAATGTTTTTCCCTGAAAGATGCTAAAAAACAAGCTTAGGTGAGCCATAAGGCAGTGGTTTCCCCCTTGCAGTATTGTTTGATTGCCATCTACCCAACCCTAGCCACAGGCTCCACAAGCTGGAGCTCAGCTCGACCCAGGGCACAGGGGAGGCTAGTAAGTCTACCCAGGAAACGACAGCAAAAGCCCCGGGGCTAGGAGAGGTAGCTTGAAAGTCAACATCTAGGCATCAGATTGCTTCTAGAAGTTACTGGTGAAAAATACACGTTCCTTCTAAGTTCTAAAAATTGCTGCCCAGATTTTTTAAAAACCACTCACTCTTTATTTCAATGGCAAGTGTTAATTGGTCAAAATTATGTGCATATTGCTAATGCAAGCTATTGGCACTGCTGCTTGCTCCAAGCCCTGGCATTGCCTTCCGGTATCTGACCACAGTTCAACTTCATCTGGCTCCCTGCCTTTGACAATGGCCAGGGTTTGATGGCTCAGAGAAAGGCAAATGGCCTAGCTAATTAAAATCTGTATTTTAAAAGACATATTTCTCTCATATTGTCAGATAAAGTTAAACGGGTACAACTTTCTTTGAGAAATCCAAATATAAACTCTGGGCTTAGACATTATAGACAAAATTGTTATCTTAAATTCTTAATTGCATAAAAATAAAGATTATCATGGAAATTATTATTTAGCTGTAACTAGGGGTGGGGCTGTAGGCACGATGCCTGCTTTACAAATGGATGTGTCAGGAACTGTGAAGAAAGACCCAGAGTCTGGTAGCCAAATGCCAGTGTGGTTAAACAGCCACAGTGAACTCTTCTCCCTACACCTGTTTCTAGCCTTTCTCACCTTGGTTACAGTGCTCTGCAAGAGCCAAATGGATTTCAGAGATCACAAGTGAAGCCCAGATCCCAAATGATAAGTAAATGTCCCAATTATTGGTTCTCTTCCAAAATTCGGGGTGGGGCAAAAGGAGGTTTACAGTTGTGAGTACGGAAAACACAGAGTTTTTCCTTGTATTACTTTTTATTACTTATTTTATTGTTTTCCATACAAACAACCTTAAATGTACTTTTGCCTAACCCTGTATGTTATGGAGTGAAGCAAAAAATCAAGCCCCTGAGCTTCAGATGTTTTATTTTGCTATCCACTATAATAACTCTGTGTTTAAGTAACTCATCCCATTTGAAAATTCAAAGGAGAGCTCTGAATTGGTAAGAAAGGGGAAAAACTACAACCAAACTATCTTGTTTATTATACCTGTCCTGGAGAAAAAGTGAGGGGGCAATAATTTTTACAAAATAGAACAGTAACATTATCACTTTGAATTTATGAAGAGCAGGGGTTTCAGACTTGGGATTTGAAGTTTTCTGACAACTTTTTTTTTTTCAAGTGAAAGTAGCTGGGAGTCTGCGTGATGGCTGAAGATTAGGCTGTCCAGTGGAGCCGAATTGGTCACCACGACTCCTGACTCCCTCTCCCAGGCCTGCGGACCCAGGAGATGAAACTAGACCCCGAAGAGAAACATGCACAGAGAAGTAAGAGGTTTTCAAGGGCATTGGCTTCAGATTTAACCAAGGGTATTTTAAGTGAAAGGTCATTTACCTTTCATAACCTGGCCAGCAACCTTGAAGAATAGAGACCCAGAGGAAGCCTGTGCCAGCCTTCGAAGGGGAAAATGGGCGAAAGGGATGAATTGTATGGTGATGCACTGTAACTAGACTTAGGGTGGCGATTGCTATGTAGAATATACAAATAGCGAATTATAATGTTGTCTACCCAACATGTACACAACCTTGTATACCAATTTTCCCACAATAACAAAAAAAGTAAGATGATGAGGTATGGCCACAAGCCAGTGATGCTGACTTCTGCCACACACCCGGACAACCTGCCTCATTAGTCCTCAGTCAGACTCTGTGCTTCTGAGGTCAGCACAGAGGGACAGACCAAGGCTGGGCTCTCGGGCTCACTTTCTTGGGTTACAGATTATAACAAAGAGAAGTTTGTTTTGGCTTGTTTTTCTTTTTATTTTCTCTCCTCTCTACAGCAAAGTTACTTATTTTCTCACTCTCTTTAAATCCTTTATTTGCCAAAGAAGACACAGAAGACTTTAGGAAATTCAAAATAGGAAGTTTTCCACTGGGAGGGAAGGGAATGACAAATGGGCTTCTTTCCTCTTCTTCAAACTCTGTATCACTATTAACAGCACAAGTTAGGAGCAGCAGCCGTCTGTTTGCAGAGCCACGTTTGTTTCCAGGCCTCTGTCCTCTCCCACACAGTTCTGCACGACAGTCCCCAGGTTCCATGGTGCAGGGGCCTTAGAATTAGAAGGATCTTAGAGCTCATCTGGTCTTCAAGTCTCTTCCATTATTCCTTCCATTACTAATAACTCAGATCTAACACTTACAGAACATTTATTATGTACCAAGGAATGTTCTAAGTATTTTAGATATATTAACTCATTTGTTTCTCGCACAGCCTTAGGAAGTAGGCACTATTATCCTCATTTCACAGATGAAGAAACTGAGGCAAAGAGAGGTTCAGTAACTTAGCCAAGATGGCCCCCGGGAAGGTGTCAGAGGGTGACATTCCTCTTTACATATTCCACATCCTAGCTTAGTTGCTGTCCACACCCTAGGTCTTGTTTCTCATCCCTCTGCTCTCCCTTATTCTTTTTGCCTGGAAATCCACCCCACCTGGCCCTTTCCCCGAGCTTGATATTATCTAAGTCCCACCTACCCCTCCTGGTCCAGGACACGTGCATCATATTCAGCTGGAGTCAGTCTCCTCATTTGGAAATAGCAAGCTACTTTGTTTGTGCTGTGTGGCATGCACTATGCATGTTCTGCCCTGTCTTTAAAAACCTAAGCTCAGCACTTTAAGGTATGATGCATGTCTGATTTCTCTCTGTGCTCCAGCATCACCTAGCACATGGCACACAGCAGGCAATATCTGTTGTCAAAAAAAAGCCTGGATGTGCACTGTAAGTTAAGTTATTTCACAAAGCAATGTCCCCTTTTATGGAATGCAATTAGGCTCACTGGCCATATTAAATGCATATTTTAAAAAGGAATATTTATATGTCAGCCAAAGGCTGTGCAGTTTTCCCTGAGGTGAAAGTACCTGTGTAGCACACAAACCTGCAACAACAGAACAAGAAGTCTGAGGACCCCCATGAATACATGCAGGGTGTAGTCTGCCTAGAACTGCGAGTCTCATTGCTTCTCTGCATTCTCTTGTGTGGGAGAAACCATTTCTGTCTGGCCTCTACTCTGCCATCACCCTTTCTGGGCCTGTGAACTTTTGAACCAGGGCAGTGGGGCCCTGCTCAGGGTGACTCTCCCATCCTCCAACGTGCCCACATGGCAAGTGGTGCTCACAGACCACAAAAGCGTCACTGCTTAACCATGAGCCTTGGGCTCAGCCACAGCTCAGGCCACCACCCTCAGGATGCAAAACAATTCCACCCTTGTATGAAGTAATGCATTTAAAAAGTCAGTATCGAGGAATCCACATCTCCTCCTGACTTCAGGCAGAGAGGAGCATGCATAAAATATTTTGGTCTGCTAAATTGGCAGGATCTTACACATAGGAAGTGTCAGTTTAAGTGGGTGAAATCACCTCCCAACCCCAGACTTAAATTATTTGTAAATATTCCCTGAAGTTAAAAAAGTGAGAGTTTTTTATTCTGGCTATGCATCAGATTCTCTGTAGAATTTCTCTCTCTCTCTCTCTCTCTCTCTCTCTCTCTCTCTCTCTCTCTCTCTCTTTCACACACACACACACACACAGGCTTTCTCCCTGAGAAGGCCACAATTTGAAAAAGCTGCATAGTTCAGTCTCATGTGAAATGTGAAGTCTGGGTTGAAAATTACTGTGACAAAAGAAGGCATAAAAATAATGGGCAGCTCTCAGTCTCAAGCCTTGTCTTTTGCTGTTGCTGGCTTTTAATCAAAAGGTCGAGAGAGGAACATCAGTAAGAACATTAGTTCTGCAAGCAACAAGACATAATATTTCATAGCTACAGAAAACAGCGGGTGGCTCTGATTTCAACGCCAGTGGAAGTAAAACATTTTTCACAAGTATAAACCAAAATACACATAAAATCGTGCAAACTCTAAAATAGGGGAATTATAAATTCAAGTTTGTGGACCTTATATTTCATTCACATTCAAGTGCCATTAATTAATTATTGGCGACATTTTAGTATTACAAAAAGTCCAAATGGCAAAGACCCATGATTGCTTTAGACTGGCAGGAAAGCAAGTGGTTTATTGAAAAGTTTTTGTGAACCAGAGTCTAAACCCAATGGAAAAGTTAGTGCTTTCTGTTTTATAGCATGTAACCGATCTACAGTATTATCCACAACTCACCCTGATTAATTGCCTTTTCTACGGAACAGAGGGCCTTCCCCCTGTCGGCTTTGACTTGGCAGACGCAGCGGGATTGGACGCTGTCAGGGTGCACCCCATGGCCTCCTCTCTGAACACTCTTTTTCCCTCTGACAGTTCACTCCAGGGGTGACTCTTGACACTCGTAAAGGTCTTTTCATTTTTCTGTTCACCCTGGAAGCAACTTTTGTTCTCATCCTTTCTGATATCAAAATTTACCAGTCTCATGTACCATTATTCTAGAGTATTGAAAATTAAAGTGTTCTATAAACTATTTTGGAGAAACGGGATCTAATAATATACAGGACATTTCAAAAGAAGAAATTTGATTTCGAAAGGATAGCGCCTGAGCCTAAAACTAGAACTCAGAAGGCAGAGTCTCAGGCATTCGGAGTGAGGGAACGGATGCAGCTTTGGCAAGGCAGGTCCTTCAGAAACTCTCAAGTCATAGTTTAGAAGTATCTGCCCAGTCTGCCTATTCCACGGATCCCAGTTCGAGGGTCCATGTGGACTCTGGAGAGAAAATGCAGATGGACACACCAAGGCTGCAAGAATATCCCCATGCTCCCTCTGACGGTCCCCACGCCGTCCCACTCCCTTCCTCTTCTGCTGAGGCTGCGTTACTCACTGAACCCAACGGTGTGTCATTCAGCTCAGTTTCCCTGACAGCACTTTCTCCAAAGGAAGAGATGAAAATTCAAAGCAGTCGATTTTGCTCCGGCTTACAGCTCTGACCAAAGTCCTGCCACGTGTCTATAGCAGGGACCCTTCCTGCCCTATTTCCCAGTTTCAAGTGTTACGGGAAGTTGGATTCCTGCTGAGGAAGAGGGTTAAAACATGGACTCGTTTCCTGTTCTTAGTCCCTGGAAGAGGTCCAAAAGTGCCCTGAGTTCACCTAGGTCTCATCAGCAATTCACTCTGGTGTTTCTATTTCACGTGCCCTATTTCGCTCTCCCCCAAAGCACATCTGTGTGTGCCAGGCCTTTCGGCCCAATCTTTGGTTCAGAAAGAATGGGGATTTGATTCTCTGCAAGAAGGAATGTGAATTTCATCATAGAGGTGGAGGGGTGGGCTTTATAAATGTACACGAAACACTTCAAATTGCTGTTCTTAATTTTGTACTTAAAATATCAAACAAGCATTCTGGTACCCAGAAGTGGGAGTCAGGTTTTACCTCGATTATTCTCATTGGGAATGAAGCCCACCAGCCCCAGCAGGGCAGATAGAATCAGTACCACCGGATTAGACATTAGGAAGCAGCAGCTCACCCTGTCTGGGACGTGTGTGTGCTGACGGCAGCCTCCCCTGGCTGAGGGCAGGGACCTGCACACAGACCCTCGAGAGGCACCTGAGTTTATGAGCAGCAGCCAACTGTCGGTAGGTGCTCACTGACACAATTCTGTGCACAGTCATTCGATTCCCAGCTTTGACAGGTACAATTTAGTAAGCTTGCAAGGAGGGCGATTTTTATTAAAAGGGCCAGGGGTAACAGTGGGGGCTAAACATTCCAGGTATATTTTGAAATTATAATTTATATGTCTTTACTTTCACTTGCTCACATTCTTCCAGGAAAGACAAATGATAAAGTCTCAGAAGAAAGACAGAGTTTTTCTTTGGCCGACTTAATGGCTACACTACAAAAACCTTCTCTCTGTCAAAAGCGAAAATCTAGAGCTGTTCGCTGGCAGCTTGAGGGGGCCCCTCTGCCTGCTGTCCTCTGCCGGGGTCACCTCCCTCTGGAGGCTGGGCTGTGATGACACAGGCCTCAGCTGTGTCCCCATAAGCTGATCACATTGCAGTGAAATGTCACTTATCAGTATATCACGAAAAACAAGAGGGTGGTTTAGGTAAAAACTGCCAAAGGCAGTGGGTGCTAAACTAAGTGACGAAAATGACGATATGCACCTGCCATCTCTGCCTGCATCCCTCAGCCCCCACACGGGAGCCTGGGCTGATGTGGAGAGCGCGCCTGTGAAAATGTGCAAGGCTGCAACAAGGAAGGCACGGCTTCGTCTTCCATTGCACTTCACATACACTGAACAAATGACATGGATTTTTAAAATAGTGTTTGTGAGATATTGTTAATTTTTCACAAACATTTAAAAAATGTTTAGAAATTGTAGTTTCTATAACAATAACAACTTTGCTTTTACGTGCATAGATTTTAAAAATTAACCTCATTTGTTGTAATCCAAAGAAATGTGTTACGACTCTAAGGTTGAATTATAGTTACTATGGAAACCAAAAATGTGACCATCATGATTGAGGGGCCTGTACATTCTTAACAATGTGTTGTTGGAAGAAATGGAATTTTTAATGAAATGAGTAGAGCTCCTAAATAATTTTATTTGAAGTTTCTTCAAATGTGTTCAAACATCATCTAATGTGATAATAGGTACTCCGGGGGATTGGGAGGCATAACACATTAAATACACTATCCCTGCATATAAGACATTTCTATCCAGTTGGGATTGTTAAAAAAAATCACAGCCAATAACCCAGAGGCCTTTACAGAATTATATACCAGCAACGAGGCACCTTAATTATATTTTGGTGGAGGGGCTCTGAGCCAAGAACAGAGAGGGCCTATCAAGCACAGGGAAGGTCACAGACATGCGTTGTTGTGTCAAGAAGATTAACTGGGCTGGAGCATAGGATCTATGTTAGAATAAAAATGGCACTAGTGTAAAAAATCCATTTTCCATGCATTAAATATAATAATAATAACAGCTAACATTTATATTAGCACTTACTATATTCTGGGTACTTTTCAGGCATTATCTCCCATAATCTTCAATCCTTAATTGCTGTCATTCCCCTTTCACACGAGCACACTGGAGGTCAGAGAGGTCACTGAGTTTGGCCAGGTCATGCAGCTGTTGCGGCAGAAGCAGCAACAAAACCCAGACATACACGGTCCTGTTCCCGAATGCTCCACAACATGCTGCCTTATGAAACCACTTTCAGTCCACCTAGTTTGTTGTGCTGATACTCAGTGTGCATCTGGGCAGGTGACACCAGGCTTCTGAAATGTCTGGGGCTGAAATCCAGCCTACGCCACTAGCCGAGCCCGAGCCAGCAGGCTGCATACCCACTGAAGGGACTGCCTTCTTCTAGTTCGCACAGAGGTGCAGTGCGGGCTGTGCACGGTCCCGACCACGAAGATTAATTCTCACCACGACCCTCAGAATTGACAGAGCAGTAAGGATTACTCCAATTTTAGACCAAAAATAAAACCCTGAGGCTCACATTGGTAAGCAATTGATCTAAGGTGAGAAATGCATTAGTGAGATAAAGATGAGGCTGAGGATGGGATTGGATTGCAGGCTGAGCAGCTTTGATTTGAGGCAAAAAGCAGTTGAGGTTTGTGAGACGTTTATAAATCAGACTACACTTTTGACTTGGACAGAGTCAAGTGGTAAGTTATGGCCGTCCACCTGGAATAGATTGCCCTGGGCAACTTGATGCCTTCCACCTGGCTTAATCATTTGTTCTCCAGAATTTTGGTTCCTTCCTGCATTTGGATCCTGCTTTGGGGACAACTCAACTTCCCTGCAGGGATAAATATATAATCACAAGCATTTAAAAAGAGTGAGTGTGAAAGCAAATTTCCCTTTACCTCACCGACTTTCGTAATTGAACTTTATGGACCTTTTTGAATTAGAGAGTTGTAATTAATGTTATTAGCTTGCGAGTATCCAGCCTGGGATTTTTCTCAGTGTTTCTGAGCCACACAGTCTATACGTACCTTTACCTTACAGAGAAATGCTGCTGCATAAACCCGACCCTTCAGAATTCAGCATTTCTCCTGCGATTTATAAGTTTAATAAGAATTCTGGTAAGAAAAATGGCTGAGTAAAACCCCACTCCTCCTGCTACCAAGAATAGCCAAATAGTTAGTGGGCCCTTGAAATGCTATTTGAAATATAGGTCTCTGGTCAAATATTTGGAAAACTCTACTATCCCTCTTCACAGCACTCTCTGAGAGTCCTTCTTTATAGGTAAAAGAATGTTTTTAATTTTTACAAACCTATTGTTTTCTGCATTTTTAGCTGAGGTGAGAAATTCAACATTAACAAAATCTTTACTTTTCTCATTTATCATTTATTGATACTCTGAGGAACTAGCATTTTATGGAACTTGTTTTCAGAAATGCTGGAGCATGGCCATGAACAAACTTGGGTATGAATGGTTAATTTTCTAATTTAAAATCAGAGCTACTTCCTGTCCCTGAGCCCAGGGCTAGAGGCGTAGTGACAGAAAATGGACCTGGAATGGCAGACCCCTCTTACTGAGGGAAGCAAAAGCAGTTTTCAAATCTCAGTGGGGTTTTGTGTGTTTGAAATGAGGAGTGTGAGGCCGAGCAGATGGGGCTCTGTTCTCCCTTTCTCCTTAACCAGAGCAGCTCTGCTTTCTTCTGCCTTAGATTTTGAGGTTCCTTGTGAGGTTTCATTAGAAAAATAGAAGATTCCATTGCCAAAACAAAACAATGCTTTAAACCAACAATTAACAAGTAGTGTTTTAAAACACATGCATGAAACAAAAATCTAGAAGCATTAAAATACTTTTTACTACCTTGTAGAATTACTTAACCTCTCTAAGACTTGGTGTTATGAATGTTTGTTTCCCCTCCAAAATCTAAAAAACTAAAAAAAAAAAAACCAGAAAATATATTTTAAGTCCTTCGCCACAGTAATGGCTTTTGGAGGCAGGGCCTCAGGAAGGTAATTAGGGTTAGGTGAGGCACTGAGGGAAGAGACCCCATGATGGGATTAGCACCCTTATCAGAAGATGACATCAGGACGCTCTCTCAGGAGGATACAGCAAGAAGGTGGCCATCTGCAAACCAGGAAGCAGGCCCACGCTAGACACTAAATCTGCTGGCACCTTGATCTTGGACTTCACACCCAGCCTTCAGAACTCCAAGAAATAAATGCCTGGTGCTTAAGCCCCCGGTCTATGGCATGTTGTTACATCCCAGACTGACTAAGATATTTGTTTTCCCTATTTGTGAAATGGGGATAATAATATTATAAAGATTAAAAGAAATTTTTGGAAAACAAAACAAAAGCTTGGTCTAAATTAAAGGTAGAACAGGAGCAAGTGGAGGATGGAAGGGATAGAGCCTGTGTCATTTTGGGGCTGCCCATTATCTGAATACGCTCTCCGTGTTTGTGGACATTGCCACTTGTGTGTTTGGTGGGAGGCCAACATGGTGGTCCCACTGGGAGCTTTAGTATTGGAATGAGTGACATAGAGAAGCCTGGACATTTCAGGGCTCATTTTGGTGGCAGCAGCATCTACTGTTCAGTGGCAGTGGTGCCAGCCATGGCAGGTAGTCCCCAGAGCTGGCAGTGCTTGAGCCAAGTTCTTTATGTGGCTTGAGAGCTGGGCTGCGGGTTTCCTTTGCTCCTGTCTGGGTTCTGCATCTGGTTCTCTGACCTTTCCCCAGAGCCTGCGAGCTTCTGGGGAAGCTCCCATTCAATTCCTTACAGTTTAGGTTAGGCAGAATTCTTTCAACTGAGAGACACGACAGACGCAATGAGCGGCACATCAGAGTGTGGGAATGGGGGCAGGCTGGGGTACTAGAAGTTTCAGGAAGTCCAAGGTGCCCCCTCAAGTTTGACTTAAAAGGGAACAGGAGAGCTCTGATCTCTGTTTGGGTCTTACTCCCTCAGTCCTGGAAGATATTTCACCAGCAGGCAGATTTTCTGCCCCTGTATTTATAATTTATAATTTTTGTTACATAATCAAATAGAATTCTATAAACACTTATTAAAAATTTTAAAATCTCTCTCCATTTACTTAGGATATGATAAAAATTCATCTTTCAAAATGTTTGAGACCAAATTAGAAGAGAAGATATGAAATAGAAGAGTAATCTAGACAATAGTAATGCCAGAGAACATAATAAAAAAGGAAGGAAATGTGTATGAAAAATAGTCTGCTAGATGGTAACCCAAACAGCCCCTGACTGCTGGGGACCTGAAGATTAATGTCCAACTTGCTGCAAACCTGAGCCTCACCTTGTTCTGTTGCATGCACGGAGGGGCAATGAGAATGTCACTGTAGCTAAAATCAGCTGGAAGACCCTCAAGGTTACCTTCGTGGACAGGGACAGGCATGAATCTGATGCCGTATATTGTACATAGGACTTCCAAGGGATTTGGAGGTGTAACTGCCACCTCAACTGGATTTCTAGTAACTCATTCTACTTTTAAGAATTATCTTCAGATAAAACCAACAGCTGTACATTTTCATGCCCAGCTTATTCCCATACCTCAGGGAGTTATCAAAGAAGCCTAAAACTGCTAAGTAGCTGATGATATCTTTATCAAGAATATGGAAATATAAGGCAGATAGTAGCATCACATTATAATATCAACTTGGGACCTTAGAATAGGGGCAAGTCTCTTCAAAGAGCTCTTTTGGCAATAACTCAGCAACACATGGCACTGATATCCTCAGGCCTTAAAGAAATGACTGAAATTTTCAGCCGGTGGCCCTCCCATTGGCATCTCCAGCTTAAGGAGCCAGCATTCAAAATGAAATCAGAGCAAGGAGATTATGGTTTGGCTACCACTTCACTCTGATAGCCTCTAATGTTGACCATCACCTGTCATCACCAGCAACAACTTGGATGATTTATTAAAGCCAAAACCAAGATATCACTTTGTTTAAAAACCTTTACATTTCAAACCTTGGGTATACTCATAATTGGGGCTAGCTTTGTAGTCATTCCCTTAATAATACAGAAATACATATGCCTGTTATAGCTTGGAGGATGGTGAAGTCACATCAGTGATAATAACAGTCAGAATTTATTAAGCACTGTGCCAGGTACTATGCTTCCCAAAGGTTTATGACCTTTAATCCTCACAACAGGCATGACAGGTATTAATCTTCCTCTATATAAGTGAGGAAACCAAGCCTCTGAGGTTCTATATGATACAATGTCACACAGCCAGTAAATGTGAAGACTGGATTTGAATCTAAGTCCAGCTGCCTCTCAAGTATTTATTTTTAATCCCTTATCAGCCCTGCTTCAGAAGCAGAAAACTTACTTTTTGAATTTCTCTAGACAGACTCCAGAACAGTGTGATCTTCTTACTCTGAGAGTTCTTGGGTAATGAAAGCTGGGTGGCCTTGGAGCAGTTTTATGTTGTGAGATTGCATGAAAATGGGGAAAGGAGTCATTTTCCACCCTGGAAACAAGGCAGGGTCATGTGTGTATGTGTGTGAGGGTGATTGGTGGTTTACTGGGCTGGGATTCAGATGTGAGGAGCCCAGGGGCCCAGGATGACATCTGATGAGAAGCAGAGGGGGCTTCCTACTGTGAACAAAACACACATAAGTTACAACAGCAGCCACAGGGAACAGGGCACCTGGGGAGGAAGAACTCTGCCTCTCCAGGCCGCCATAGAAAAAAACCCTGGAACCATAACGAAGCAGAGTGGAATCATGGGATAGCAACAGAGTTACCATTTACTCTGCTGAGTATAAGTATTATTCTAAGTGCTTTCCATGTATTAGTTCATTTAATACTCATTGCTAGATAGTAAGGACTGAGCACAGTGTCATCATTTTATGGATGAGAAAACTGAGTCACAGAGAAGTTAAGTGATGTGTTCAAATCACACAAGAGTTGTAGAACAGGATTCAAACTCAGGCATTTGCATTCAGAGGTTACACCCTTTGCCACCTTTCTGTTCAGTCTCTGAGGGAGGAGGGCATGCATGAGGCTGATTGGCACGAGAAGGAACCACCAAACAAGAGCAGGGTGGAGGAGACAATGGATATCAAAGCAAATCGGAGTTGAAGTTCAACTCCCAGTCTTGGCAAGGACTTGTTCATGATGGTGGCAACTGCTTCATGGGAAAACTGCAAAGGACCTTGGAATCTGAACATCATGTTACAGTATGTACCACATGGACTAAATAAAATAATTCCCCCACCTATCATAGGTACTAAGCCTGAACTGATGATCTCTGTGCCCAAGAGGTACCTCTGCCCCATTTCCCTGTTTCTGTCAAAGCTACGTCAACGTGGAGGCACCTTGGCTCTTTCCTTTCCTTTGTTATTGTTATCCAGTTAAGCTCTCTCAGCCCTTTCTTGGACATTTTACCATTCCCACTGAGCCCAGGCCTCCGGTGCTGCACCTGGATTTCAGGTTTAGATTTAGTAAAGCCTCATAGGTCATCCTGCCTCCGTTTCTGCCTTCCAAGCTGAACCAAATGCCTCTGCCCGGTGGATCTCCCAGAGTGGCTGGGAATACTGGAAGTAGCATCAGGGCGCAAGTCAGGAGAGCTGCACTCTGTTCTAGCTCGGCCGCCGGGGAAGTGCCCCGGGGGTGTCGGCCCTCTGGACCTTTGGATTCCACAATTATGAAACGCGCTGGAGTTGATGCTTTCTAAGGTTCCCTCCAGTGCTGTCAGGATGGCAATGTGTGAAGGAGTCAATTCTTTGTTTACACACTTGCTCACGGATTTCCGTTTGAACTTTTAAACCTGGTACTCAAGACTCTCGATAAAAATGTTCTCACACCAAATTGCAAGACAGTCATTCCTCCTATCACACCATGTTCATGTCCAAATCCCTCTTTTCTTTATGTTATTCTTTGCTTTCCAGAAAGTCCAGTTGCACCCTTTTCACAGTCTAAACCTTAGACCATCATTAAGGGTTTGCTCAAGAACCATGTCTTCTACTGACAGCTTCCCTGAGTGACTTCAGGTTGCAATATTTAAATTCCACATAAAATACCTGTGCATGGTATGCAATGGCCAAAGAGTCTGGATCCTGGAACCAGACTGCCTGGCTTCAAATCCTGGTTCTACTGTTTCCTAGCTGCTAGTTAGTTAACTTCTCTGCCTCCGTTTTACCACATGTAAATGGGATCATAATAATGGCTATTTGGTAAGATTGTCGTGAGGACTAATATATATGTTAATACATGTAAAACATGTAGAACAGTTTCGAGCACATAGTAGATGCTATGAAAATATCTGATAGTATTATTACGACTAAATTTTACACACTTTAAATAAATCTTAGTTAAATTGTTTTATGTATGTCTCCCCAAGGAATACCAAGGTTCGTCAGTATTTTCTTTTTTTTTTATTTCCTGGCAAACAGTTGGTTCTTAATAAATGCTTTGAATGAATGTATGAGTTAAGTAGATGAGTGAATAAATGCATGAGGTACCATCTAGCCTCAACAGGAGGGAGAAGCAGGTATAAAGACCAATCGTATGTCATCCTGGAGGGAAGAGGCCGAGCACATCCTCGTGTACCCCATGGCAATTTACTTTGTTTCTCAGGGTACACAGTGTAGCATCACTTGCTTTTCAGGAGGGGACTGGACCAGGAAAAACAAAATGGGCACAAAAGCCGGTCTGATATTGACCCATATCTATGGGAATTTCCCCCTTTTAGGAGGAATTCGTTCACAGGAGGTGTCTAACCATGACTCT
Source organism: Carollia perspicillata (assembly GCA_004027735.1). Classification (NCBI taxonomy): domain Eukaryota; kingdom Metazoa; phylum Chordata; class Mammalia; order Chiroptera; family Phyllostomidae; genus Carollia; species Carollia perspicillata. The sequence goes on from PVKM010023836.1 coordinate 15,584, forward strand.
CAGAATGGATAGTACATTTCTCTAGCTCTTCAGAAAGAAGAACCACATTTATTCACTGCAATCGACCAAAAGACTGGAAAAGAGCAACAATGCACAGCAGGAATTTTAAAATTACTTCTCTTGGCTATCAGACACAGTTTAACAACATACATTAAAAAAAAATGCTTTTCTTGCCCTGGCCAGGTGTCTCAGTGGGTTGGAGCCTCACCTCATACACCAACAGGCTGTGGGTTCATTTCCTGGTCAGGCCACGAGCCTAGGTTGCAGGTTCGATCCCTAGTTGGGGCACATAGGGGAGGCAACTGTTCAATGTTTCTCTCTCAAATCAATGTTTCTTTCTGTCTCTCTCTCTCAAATTAATAAACATTTCCTTTCATCAAGATTTTCAAAAAATGCTTTTCTTTACCACCAATGCCTAACTTTAAAATCCAGAAGTCTGTTTCAGATCAGTAAGGGCCCCGTTGTCACTGTGGGTAACTGGGGTGGGGCGGGAACGCAGTGCCGGGCACCACAGCTCTTCCTCCAAAGGAATGCCTGAGGGCAGGCAGCGGGGACCTGCGTGAGGCAACACAGCTTTGAACCTTTTGGTTTGGCGGAGAACTTCAGAACATAAACGAATGTAACAAAGACTCTGCAGCTGCAGCCACTGACTTCTCCTCAATTCCTTGGTTTCTTTCTGAATCTTTATAACCAAATTTTAAGAGTTTAGAATGAGGATTTCTAACCAATTTCCTGACACTATACAATTCAATACATAATGAAAATGAAATTCTCTGAAAATGTATAAGACCCATTTTGTTGAGGGGAAATTATTATGGGAAAGGGAGAAATTAAAAAATATGTGTAGGATAAATTTTTTTAAAAATCCTATTTCATCAGCTTGTCCTTTTTATTCCTTTTTATTGTAATTTCTAAATATGGTCAAGATAAATATGTTTATTTTGCTTTGAACCTTACTAACGTAGCAAAGGGGCATTTAGAACTTGCTAGGAATACAAATTTCCTGTAAAGCAACCAGGATTCCTTAAGGGGTGCTGTGGAAGGAAAATTTCTCATAGTTTTTTTTAACATTTCTCACCACCAAGTCAAACTGAATGCTAATGCCAAGTTGAGCAGGAAGAAGGTCGTGACATTAAATATTACATTCCATGACACCTATATTGTGTTTTTCAGACCAGGCATGGCTTCGTAAGCCACTTCCTGTTTGTAAGTTGATCTCACAGGTGACCCAGACCAAAGCAGACTTCAGCAGCAGTGTGGGGTGACGGGAAGGCTTGTGGCTTCCCACAGCCTTAGTGAAGCCTCTGGAAGAGATATGAGGTCTAGAGCCACAGAACGCTCTGGTTACAATTCCTGAGATGAAAATGTAGCAATTCAAAGCAACAAGTATACTAAAGCTGGGAATACAATTATTTTCTTAAGTGCTGATCACAGGGATGATAAATAAGATCATCTAATTAAAGTCTAATAGCTGTATTCATCAAGTGGGATGATCAGTGGGTCAGTGCCTAAGCTCTCCTGATAAACAAAATCATTGATTAAGACAATGATTAAGACATATCTCAGAAACAAAGCAAATCAATTCCCTTCTGCTCCCCGCCCACCCAAACAAACCAAACAAAAGAGAAATGAGCTCTAACGCCCCCCTCTCCAGCACATTAGGGAGTGTGACAAGCCATCGGAGAGGGACGCAGACTTCCACGTCCATCAGTAGCACATCATATTCACGAATACGCATTGAGCTCTTTGCAGGGTGCTGGGGCTAGACAAATAAATCAGACACGGCTCCTGCGGTAAGGGAGAGTACCGTGTAATCGAGGCCTTCATGTCTCAAATGGAACACCAACGGCCAGCTGGGACTTGATATTTATACCAGAAAAATTTTCTCTTTTTTACAGAGGATTTTTTTCAGAAGTCTTTCACCTTCTGTGATTCCTGTGAGATAATTTGCTACTTGATGTCTCTGGGATAAAATTATTTTTGCACTATGCAGAGCTGTCTTGTGCAAGCCTCACACACTTAATGAAAAAAATCAGGTCCAGGCTAGAATGAAGTACAAGTTCCTTTTTGCTCAACTGCACTTTTCGCAAGCACTGCGTAGACGCTCTGAATCCTGGAGACACAGTAGAGTGTCATGTCCAGAGCCTGGAAATATTGAGGGCAAGTATTTGGGAAAAATCAGCCGAGCTTCAACTTAGCACTTTATTGCCTCCTCACAGAATGAGCCCTGAAGAGGGAGAGACACACAAACTTACTGATTTACAGCATTCAAAATATTTTCTATGTTTCTCTACAACATATTTGTTTTGATAAGGACTCGCACTATAAATGCTTCCAAAACATGAGAATTCCTCTAGCTGGGGAAAATTTAAAAAAAAGAATGATTGTAAAACTTCCTGAAGAGGACTCACTTCACTTGTTTAATTCTCCCTTTAGACCACGAGCAACGTGAGGTGGGGAATGCCCAACTCAGCTTGTCACTTTGCATCTGCCTCAGGGCCTGGGATGCGGCAGGTGCTCCAGCAAGTTTTGCTGAATGAATGTATGAATGAGGATGGATGAATGTTGAGGTCTTAAAAGAGGAAATAGCAAGAAAAAAGAAAGAGCCGAGGAAGAGAGAGAGGCATTTACACGGTCTGGGAAGTGCAGGAGGATGCATGCGCAAGGACTGGTGGCAAGTTCAGTGATGCCGGGGGAGCTGCATGGGGAAGGTGTGGGGGCACAGGCGGCTTCACAGAGACTCCGCAGCCGCCGCCGGGGAAAGACAGCGCGTTCCAGGGCACTGCGACGGCCAGTTTATCATGTGCACATTTTCTTTCGCTTGGTTTTAAAAGGCCACGCTAGTTTGAACCCCATTAATAGGTCTCCATTCGGCACCTATGTTAATTTATGCATACAAAAAGCCTGCCTTTGGGGCCCTCGTGTGAGGCTGGGTGCTGCTGGACGCCGCACAGTTCCAGGGAGCGCTCCCACACGCAGCACAGTGTGTGGCCCTGGCTGCCCTTGATCTCCCTGTCAGTAGTGATGGGATACAGTCACAACTTTATAATCACGCTGAGAAATGCAACATGCTGGAAGATACTTTTAACTGTCTTTCTTCTTTACTCATTACATGTTCTTTAAGGTCTAATGATTCTTCCATTTTCCCTAGTTGTCAGAGTTACATTGTAAAAACGAATGTGGGTTGTGTGTGTGTTGCTTCCACATTCTAATTCCCAGTTGTCTACTTTGGTCACCTCCTTTGAACCACACCACACTGAATGAGGTTCTGATGTCGGAATGCAGGGGTTCAAATCCTGGCTCCATCACTGTGTGATCTTGTGCAAGCTACTTAGCTTCTCTGTGTCTCAGTTTCCTAAAACGGGGGTAATATGAACTCTCATCTCAGAGGGTTAATGTAAGGAATAATTGAAATAACCTATGTAAAGTGCTTAGCACAGTGATAGGAACAGAGGGAGTGCTCCTAGGTGGTACCTATTAGACTGGGAAAATAATTCTTATGCTAGCACTGGACTTCCAGGTTTGTCCTGCTAAGCAAAACTCCTCCTGAGTCCCCTGTGGCTGGGAAGGCCCATCCAGGGCCCACCCCTTTCCACTGAGCAGGCAGACATCCACATTCCCCTCGGGCTATTCAGTCCATGAGAGTTAGCCAGACGACCCGCATCTGTCGGTTGATATACTATGAACACACACACACAAACTACATGCGCAGACACACTTCCCTTTATTCCAGGAATCAGCAACAACATGCTATGAACTTAAGAAGTTGGTAGGGCTCCCCCCATCTCTTTTTCTAGTCAAGTCGATTCAACCCCACCTGTCAGATTTCAGATTTGAGAGGGAAATGGAAGTCGTAAGACCCAGGAACATTCCATGGGTCATAGCAACAGAACTCTGACAAGTGACAATGGTTTTCGTAAATGCTGACAAGACAGGAGAGAGAAGACACGTTTCGTCATTGTTTTTGGTGGTTGTGGGGGCGCGCATGTGTCAGATTGTGAGTGGGGCAGGGAACATGTTAGATCTGGAGAAGGACATGGGTGGAAATCAGTGACCGAGGTGGGGAGTGGGAGCCTACAGTCAGGCGGGCACTGGGGAAAACCCACTGGCGAGTTGAAGACCAGGGTCCAGCAATGACTAAAGGCCAGGCAATCAGAATGTATTCTCTCATTTAATTATTTATGCACTAATTTGGGAATTGTTATTGAGCAGGTGCTGGGATGTGTTAGATGCAAGGAATCAGTGGAGAACAACGGTCCCTACTGTCATGGAGCTTATGGTACAATGTAGACAAAACAGCATTCTCAGTGAAAGGTTATACCTTGGAAGTAAATACAAAGCATTGTGGAGGTTACAGGGTGTGAGTGGTCTGATGAAGTATTTTGGAGAAAATTTGGTGCTTTCTGGGAAGAGCAGTAATATCAAAATGGCTGAGGTGCCTCATGGGAGTGCAGAGAGATGAGGTTGGAGAGGAAAACAGGGACAATATCAGGAGGAAGTACTTAAGATCAAAGATTACGGAATTTGTTCTTTACTTTGAGGGCACTCTGTAGCAAAAGGCTTAAATATTATTTATCTCAAGGACTGGAATCCAGGGAGAGAAACTAGGTGACCATTTTCTTGACAATGATACCATATATATGAAGAAAACTTAGCTGAGACTATTTATTGGGTGGTCACTCCTCCCTTGTGTCGCCATGGGAGATAAAAAGCTGTCCTTGCCTATAGTTGGGCGTTCTCTGCAGAGAGGCGACCATCTTCAGCCCTACCTAGCACCTCTCACTCCTCAGAGCAAACTTTGTGGCAGTCTATATAGCTTGCCCTGGGTGAATTTTCATGAAGCTGTAAAGAAGAGAAGGAAACCTATCATCTACTAGCTCCCTGTAGCCATGTTCAAACTCCTAAGCCTGGCCTTGAAGGTCCTCTAAGCTCTTCCACCTGAACTCCTACTACTCGCCTGATGGGTCCTCCCTGCTGGCCAAACGAGTCTTGGAACATGTCCCAGTAATCCTGGCTTTAGTGCCTCTGCTCCTGTCCTTCTTTAAAGGCTTAATCTTTCTCAGACTCAGTTTTCTCATTCATAAATTGGGGATAATAATTCCTTATTCAAGATGTCACGTGGACGATGTGTCTGAAAGTAATTAGCACAGTGCCTGACATAAACACTTCACTTAACAAATGGGAGCAGCTTCCAGACTCAAGTTCTAGATCCTCCATATGTTACAAACCTCAAGACTCAACTGTTTTCAGGGCCGGGTACAAGATGAGTGGTGGGAACGGGAGCCAGTTGGAAAGGACATACCATACCCTGCTCTGAAGCAAGGAA